>CAUDMG010003710.1:105000-140000 GCA_958450375.1 Homarus gammarus | reverse complement strand
TGTGTGTGTGAGAGAGAGAGAGAGAGATTCACGGAAATAGAAAACATTGGTAGAGTAATAGAGAGAGAGATAAGAAGAGAGTAAAATAGATAGAACGAGATTTACGTAAATAGAAAAAAATAGAAAAATTTGAGAGAGAAAAATGGGTACTGAGAGAGTAAATGAAATAGATTGAGCGAGAGGAAGAGATAGAAAGAGAGAGAGAGAGATAGAAAGAGAGAGAGAGAGAGGCAGAGATAACACATGCACCTAGTTGTACAGAGCTTGTCACGAGGCACCTTACATGCAAATCAGTACACGTGAATTGCCAAGAGAGAGAGAGAGAGAGAGAGAGAGAGAGAGAGAGAGAGAGAGCGCTCGTGTGTTAGATTCGGTATTGCCTGTGGTGGTTAAACGTCAACTGATGGTCCGGTAATGTAGGAGGGGTGAGGGGAGCGAGGAGAGGGGATGGGGGTGTGAGGAGAGGGGATGGGGGTGTGAGGAGAGGGGATGGGAGGGACAGGGTGTGAGGGGAGGGAGGGACGGGGTGTGTGGGGAATGAGGAGAGGGAATGGGGGTGTGACGGGAGTGAAGGGAGGGAGGGGTGTGGGATGGGATGAGCGTGTGAGGGGAGGGGCGATGGTGTGAAAGGTGAGAGGGGGAAATGAGAGGAAGGGCATGAGGAGAGGGAAAGGGGAGCGTGAGACTAGGGAATGATAGAGGGGGGGGGGGGAAGGGGAGTGAGGAGAGGGAGGAAGGTGTGAAGGGAGTAATGAGAGGCAACTGGTGTGTGTGTGGGGGGGGGGGGGGCAGGCATCCAGTGTGTGCGGGGGGGGGAGGAGGGGCAGGCATCCAGTGTGTGTGGGAGGGATAGGAGGAAACTGGTGTGTGTGGGAGGGAGGGAGGGAGGGGTAACGCACAGAAGTAAACATGTTGGTCTAAGAGATTTGAGAACGGGAGCAAACACAAAATTGAAAGTAGGAACAGAAAATGAGAATGGGAATGATGCAATAAGGAATTTAGGAATGGGAATGGGAGACTGAAGAGCCCCCTCAATACCACACAAACCAGGAATGGGAATGCAAATGCGAAGCTATTGAACAGAATAAAACAAATTGGGAAATGAGAATGGGAATGAGAGCGAAGTGATATTAACGAGAATAAACGCACTAGGAATTGGTATGGGAATAGGAATGGGAATGGAGTAGTATAAAAAAGTGACTATTGAGGGTTGGATAGACGAGGAATGAGCCAATGAGTGTAATTGATTTCCGGGGGACTGTTTGTGTGTGGGGGGCGGTGTGTGTGTGTGTGTGTGTGTGTGTGTGTGTGTGTGTGTGTGTGTGTGTGTTGTGGGTGTGTGTGTGTGTGTGTGTGTGTGTGTGTGTGTGGGTGTGTGTGTGTGTGTTGTAGGTGTGTGTGTGTGGGTGTGTGTGTGTGTTGTGGGTGTGTGTGGGTGTGTGTGGGGGTGGGTGTGGGTGTGTATGGGTGGGTGGGTGGGTGGGTGTGTGTGGGTGGGTGTAATAATTGGACAGCGATCAACTGTATGTCTGTCTGTGTGATAAACATGGTAAGGTAATGGGAGGGAAACGAAGGAAGAAAGAAATATAGAAAGAATTAAAGATGGAGATAAGAATATAACGACAAATGGAGACTAAAAGTTAAAGCGTGATGAAGAGATAAGAAGGAATGAAAGAGAGAGAGAGAGAGAGAGAGAGAGAGAGAGAGAGAGAGAGTCAGATATAATTGAAGAGAGAACGAGCAAAAGAGAGAGAGAACGAGGGAGAGTGTGACAGAGCTGGCGTGGGCCGAGAGCCAAGCGAGAGTGCCAGGCACGGTGGGAAGAGCTGGCAGCAGGGTCGGCAGCAGGCCACAGTGCCTCCTTGGCTCTCGTGTGAGGTGGTCGTTCGCTCGCGGCTCCCGCTGAACCCAGTGCCACTGCCTCGTGTGCCTGGCACCCTCGACAAGTGCTGGAATACATCGACAAAAACCGCTTGAGTGTCAGTTTTGTTTAGAATTACAAATCCGCATTAATAATACTTCGTTTGAGTGGATCTCCATACCAGAAAAACGGGGAGGTGGAACTTGGTAGAGTTTTAGCACACATGAACACGGTGCAACAATTCCAATAGATTTGCATACCTGCATGCTCAAATACGACATATACACCCCGCTGCGACCGCGCCTTCGTCAGTAGGTGATAGTGACACAAAACACACACATATGCCGAGGCTGACGGATATAAAACTTGACACATGGGTTTTAGAATTGAGTGTTTACGAGGTGGTGCCTTGTGCATGAACTCCAGGTGACAAGTGTAAACCGAAGGAAGTGTTTTAGTATTGTTAAGTCCCTGTGATGGCGGTGTTCCTCCCGCCTCCGTTCATACAGTGTTGAAAAGTGAAATACAATGAACGAGAGCTGTGGAGAGAGACTCAGATAGGGAAATTATAAAACGCGTCGTGTTGAAGGACTTTTTCGGTGGTTGTCGTGTTAAAGTGGTGCCCCCCGTCGTGACCACCTGACAACCGACACTGGGCATTGTTTGGTCGACAATAGTGGCTGGTTGGTGGCACCCCCAAATTGACAGACATATGAACAGACAGACGAGTGTCACTGAGTCTGACCACTGAAGGTGAACGAGAACTGTCACACACACACACTCACACCTGTACCGCACCTAAACTGACAGGTAAGAGAGTTTCGCCCACTGACAGATTAAACCTACATGAATTAAATTTAAATGAATAAATAGATAATATTGATAAAAAATAGGTAGACAATATTTAGTGGATAGATATATATTATACATATTTCAATGAGGTCACCATAGAACTAGTTAGTACATATGAAAGGTGTATATTTTAAGTGAACCTGCTGTGTGGTTATATAGGAGTTCGCAACGCTTAGGACGACACCTGTATGGTATATATTGAAAAGGGTCAGCATTCTACGTGACTTAATTGCTAACATTGCGTCTACATGTTATATTTTCCAAATGTATTATTGTGTGTGTGTCATGTGTGTTTTGCGAAATGCTTTTGTTTATATTATTTGATAAAATGTAAAGTTATTCAAAATTGCAACAGGGAAAAAGAGGGCATATAAATGTGAATATTTGCACATTTCACACACGGTACAGTGGAAAGTGTTGAAAACCCCCTTTTTTTAGGCAGACATTTTTACCTGTAAAGATGAACCATTCTCTCTCTCTCTCTCTCTCTCTCTCTCTCTCTCTCTCTCTCTCTCTCTCTCTCTCTCTCTCTCTCTCTCTAAAGCATGAGATAAATGTTTTTGTACCGTGTGTTAGTTCAGGGGGCTGCTGGGAACACACAAAAACAAACAAAAACACACAGGCACGTAAACAACACTCTCCCCCCCCCTCACCTAACTCAATATTTTCCTTATAAATTAGTTGTCTTCGTGTCTGTCTTAATTATATGTAAAAAATGATTTAATTTGTTGTTATTGTGTTTTTTTAATTATATTTTTTACATTACTATATTACGAAGAGTTAGTTGTA
The DNA here is from genome assembly GCA_958450375.1 of Homarus gammarus. Taxonomy (NCBI): domain Eukaryota; kingdom Metazoa; phylum Arthropoda; class Malacostraca; order Decapoda; family Nephropidae; genus Homarus; species Homarus gammarus. The sequence goes on along the minus strand of CAUDMG010003710.1, from coordinate 136,498 downwards.
CCTCTTGGATCATAGGCAAAGAGATGTAGGGATTAATTAGGGGAATAAGATGGCTAGGGAAAATTGGAAAGAGAAGAGGTTATGGGAGATGAAATGTGAAAAGAAAGAAGAATAATGGAGAAGAGAGGAAGAGACAACAAAAACAAGAGAAGACAATTATTATGATAAAGAAAATATCGTTTATATAATTGTATCCAAAGAAAAAAGTGAGAAGAAAAAATATATAATGAAAGAAGAAAGAAACAAGAAAACACACAGTGAAAGAATGAAGAAAAAAAGAAGAAAAGCAATTACAAAAAAACAACCTAAGAAAAAAAAAAAACAAAACAAAAAAAGAAAACAAGGAAGAAATAAGTAAAAAAATAAATCTTAAACAACACGCATTAAGAATCAACCTGCCAGAAACTACACAAGGCGGTATTATTTTTTTTTTTTGGGGGGGGGGGGGGGGAGGGGGTGACCGAACGAGCAGCGTGGTAAAGTGTCACTGAGGAACCACCACTAGTTTGGCCAGGAGACCGAAATTGCCGATGGGAACCACCAGGTGATGTGTGTTAAAGACCCTGGACACGTTAGACCTGAGACGTCTTCATCTGCTGCAGGAGGTGGTGGTGGTGGTAGTAGTAGTAGTAAAAGTAGTATTAATAGTAGTAGCAGCAGTAGCAATAGTAGTAGTAGTAGCAGTAGCAAGTGTCGTGGGCCGCAGGGGGGTGGGGGGGGGGGTGGGGTACACAGGACTCGTTTCACCCATAGTGTTTAACTACTTGAGTGGCTGTTAAAGACATCGTCAAGAAAATTGTTTGGAAGGGTAGTGGCGGACGCAGAGTGAGTCCAGTGATGGGAGGATGTGCTGGAGTGGTGATGGGGATGTGCTGGAGTGGTGATGGGGATGTGCTGGAGTGGTGATGGGGATGTGCTGGAGTGGTGATGGGAGGATGTGCTGGAGTGGTGTTGGGGATGTGCTGGAGTGGTGATGGGGATGTGCTGGAGTGGTGATGGGGATGTGCTGGAGTGGTGATGTTGTTGTATGTTCGTGTGAATGTTGATATATAATAATAATGTGAATGAATATTTGAATGATGAAGTAACTTAATGTGTTTTGCATGGGAAGGGTAAATAATTTGTTTGTTTTGACTGTAAGTTGTATTGCTTGGGGAGGGAGGGCGGGAAGGATGGAAAGGAGGGAGGGTGATGGGGAAAGAAAGGATGGAAAGGAGGGAGGGTGATGGGGAAAGAAAGGATGGAAAGGAGTGGAAAGAAGGAGGTAGGAAAGGAAGGTTTATAGTGTGTGTGTGTGTCATAGTCAAGAAGCATCTACAGTAGGTGGGAGAAGTGCCAAATTTTACTATACTCTGAGCTTTATGGCCCTGGTCGTGCCTATTGATGCCACACCCTCAGACTTTATGGACGACAGGAGTGCCAACTGGTGCCATAGTCAACCCATATGGTCGACAGGGGTGCCAACTGGTGCCATACTCACCCAATATGGTCGACAGGAGTGCCAACTGGTGCCATAGTCAACCCATATGGTCGACAGGGGTGCCAACTGGTGCCATGCTCACCCAATATGGTCGACAGGAGTGCCAACTGATGCCATACCCAATATGGTCGACAGGTGGTGCCAACTGGTGCCATACTCACCCAATATGGTCGACAGGAGTGCCAACTGGTGCCATAGTCAACCCATATGGTCGACAGGGGTGCTAACTGGTGCCATGCTCACCCAATATGGTCGTCAGGAGTGCCAACTGATGCCATACCCAATATGGTCGACAGGTGGTGACAACTGGTGCCATAGTCAACCCATATGGTCGACAGGGGTGCCAACTGATGCCATACTCACCCAATATGGTCGACAGGAGTGCCAACTGGTGCCATAGTCAACCCATATGGTCGACAGGGGTGCCAACTGATGCCATACTCCCCCGATATGGTCGACAGGGGTGCCAACTGGTGCCATATACATTCAATATGATCGAAAATCGCTAACACTGTGTTTTTTAAAGGTTGAAATAATATACAGGATTCATCCCACACTAACCCGTAGCTAAAAAAATAAACCGGAATATAGTGTTTATTTCATAGATTTATTTTATTGGTTTATTCAATTTTATTCATATATATTTTTTAATTGATTTATTCATAACTTATAAATTATTCAACTTCTGATTATACTATTTGAATATATCTCCTTATTAATATACCTGTATAATTACCTTAGATTATACCTCTTGAGTATATCTGATCACTAAACAAATATACCTAATTATAGTCATTGATATATTCTGGTATACTCAGAGGGTTGAGACAAGTTCTATGTGTTATATAATACTTCAAATTATATGTTATAAAGTGGATATATCAGTTATTTATAATTATACCACGTTAGTGTATCATGTATATAATGGAAGCATGATTTTAGTGAGTGATATAATTCTGTTATAGGAAGATTGGGGTAAATTTTATGTTAGTATAATAAAAAAAGACGAGAATAAAGGAAATTTGATATGAAAACTAACAAAGAAAACAACAAGAAACAAAAAAGACAAAAAGAAGAAGAAAAGAGTAAAATAACAAAAGAAGACAAAACGAACAAGAGTAAAAAAGAAAATTAGACAAAAACAAGAAAAAACACCAAAAGAAGAAAACAGAAAAGTAATTAAGATATTTTCATTATATTAGAATTGGTTTTTGTAATGAGGTGATTTATTATGCTTATGAATTTAGGAGAGAGAGAGAGAGAGAGAGAGAGAGAGAGAGAGAGAGAGAGAGAGTCAAGCAATTATTATAGACGAATAATGAAACAAATAAAAAAGATGAGAGTTGAAGTGAGGGAGAGTTAAGGTGAGGGAGAGTTAAGGTGAGGGAGAGTTAAGGTGAGGGAGAGTTAAGGTGAGGGAGAGTTAAGGTGAGGGAGAGTTAAGGTGAGGGGGAGTTAAGGTGAGGGAGAGTTAAGGTGAGGGAGAGTTGAGGTGAGGGAGAGTTAAGGTGAGGGGGAGTTAAGGTGAGGGAGAGTTAAGGTGAGGGAGAGTTAAGGTGAGGGAGAGTTAAGGTGAAGAAGAGTTAAGGTGAGGGAGAGTTAAGGTGAGGGAGAGTTAAGGTGAGGGAGAGTTAAGGTGAGGGAGAGTTAAGGTGAGGGAGAGTTAAGGTGAAGGAGAGTTAAGGTGAGGGAGAGTTGAAGTGAGGGAGAGTTGAGGTGAGGGAGAGTTAAGGTGAGGGAGAGTTGAGGTGAGGGAGAGTTAAGGTGAAGGAGAGTTAAGGTGAGGGGGAGTTAAGGTGAGGGAGAGTTAAGGTGAGGGAGAGTTAAGGTGAGGGAGAGTTAAGGTGAGGGAGAGTTAAGGTGAAGGAGAGTTAAGGTGAAGGAGAGTTAAGGTGAGGGAGAGTTAAGGTGAGGGAGAGTTAAGGTGAGGGAGAGTTAAGGTGAGGGAGAGTTAAGGTGAGGGAGAGTTAAGGTGAGGGAGAGTTAAGGTGAGGGAGAGTTAGGTGAGGGAGAGTTAAGGTGAGGGAGAGTTAAGGTGAGGGAGAGTTAAGGTGAGGGAGAGTTAAGGTGAGGGAGAGTTAAGGTGAGGGAGAGTTAAGGTGAGGGAGAGTTACGGTGAGGGAGAGTTAAGGTGAGGGAGAATTAAGGTGAGGGGGAGTTAAGGTGAGGGGGAGTTAAGGTGAGGGAGAGTTAAGGTGAGGGAGAGTTAAGGTGAGGGAGAGTTAAGGTGAGGGAGAGTTAAGGTGAGGGAGAGTTAAGGTGAGGGGGAGTTAAGGTGAGGGAGAGTTAAGATGAGGGAGAGTTAAGGTGAGGGAGAGTTAAGGTGAGGGAGAGTTAAGGTGAGGGAGAGTTAAGGTGAGGAAGACTTAAGGTGAGGGAGAGTTAAGGTGAGGGAGAGTTAAGGTGAGGGAGAGTTGAGGTGAGGGAGAGTTAAGGTGAGGGAGAGTTAAGGTGAGGGAGAGTTAAGGTGAGGGAGAGTTAAGGTGAGGGAGAGTTAAGGTGAGGGAGAATTAAGGTGAGGGAGAGTTAAGGTGAGGGAGAGTTAAGGTGAGGGAGAGTTAAGATGAGGGAGAGTTAAGGTGAGGGAGAGTTAAGGTGAGGGAGAGTTAAGGTGAGTTTAGACCAGGGAAAGTTTAGACCGAAGAAAGTTTAGACCAAGGAAAGTTTAGACCGAAGAAAGTTTAGACCAAGGAAAGTTTAGGCAAGGGAAAGTTTAGACCAAGGAAAGTTTAGACCAAGGAAAGTTTAGACAAGGGAAAGTTTAGACCAAGGAAAGTTTAGACAAGGGAAAGTTTAGACCATTGAAAGTTTAGATCAATGAAAGTTTAGTCCAAGAAAAGTTTAGACCAAGGAAAGTTTAGACCAAAGAAAATTTAGACCAAGGAAAGTTTAGACCAAGGGAAGTTTAGACAAGGGAGAGTTTAGACCAAGGGAAAGTTTCGACAAGAGAAAGTTTCGACAAGAGAAAGTTTAGGCAAGAGAATAGATTGGCGAAGGAAAGTTTTGTCGACTTTGTTTCAATGGAAGTTATACCTCAGACATTTTTAGACGTTATAAAGTTTAGAAAGTTCATCCTAAAAACACTTCATAGCCACTTACTGTAGACCTTTTAAGGCTTAACAGATTTAAACTTAAGACTTTAGACACTTAAAATACTTAGACAGGGGAAATGTTTGAGACTTAAGATTTTAGACTTTTAGACATTTTGGAATTTAGCCATTATAGAATTTAAAGACTAGAGATCCGACACTTTACGCGTTTGAGATTGAGAAATTTTAGACACGTGGACAAGTTCTGGGAGTGAAAAGTTAGACAGAGATTAGGGAAGAAATTAGACAAGAGAGAATTTAGATAATAGATCTGTTGACGGTCCATACAGAGGAATATATATATTACTGCAATAAGACATAATAACTGGAATTAGACACTTTTAGACAGTTCAGAGATTAAACAAAGGAAAAGTTTTGACAAGAAAATGCTGAGACAAAAGCTTAGAAAAGAAAATACATTGAGAAAAAAATTAGACAAAAGAAATAGTGTCCAACAATTAATTCACCAGAGAGAAACACCATTTAGCTAGTTAGATGTAGGATGATAGTCTGTCATTAGGTCGACACAACAGCCAGTACTCCGTGTGTGTGTGGAGGTGGAGGTGTATGTGTGGGGGTGGAGGTGGATGGATTGGGGTGGGAGGGTGGAGGTGTATGTGTAGGGGTGGAGGTGGATGGGTGGAGGTGGAGGTGTGGGGGTGGAGGTGGGTGGGTGGGTGGATGTGTGTGAGGGGGTAATGGATGTGTGTGGGGGTGGAGATGGGTGGGTGGGTGTGAGAGGGTGGAGGTGGGTGTGGGTGTGGGGGGTGGATGTGTGTGGGGGTGGAGGTGGGTGGGTGTGTGTGTGTGTGGGGGGTGGAAGTGGGTAGGTGTGTGTGTGGGGGGGGTAGATGTGGGTGGGTGTGTGTGTGTGAGGGTGGAGGAGTTTGTGTGTGTGGGTGTGTGTGTGTGTTTGGGGGTTTAGGCGGGTGGGTGTGTGGGGGGGTGGAGGTGGGTGGGTGTGAGAGAGGGTGGAAGTGGGTGTGTGGGGGGTGGAGGTGGGTGTGTGGGGGTGGATATGGGTGGGTGGATGTGTGTAGAGGTGGGTGTGTGTGTGTGAGAGGGTGGAGGTGGCTGTGTGGGGGTGGAGGTGGGTGGGTGGATGTGTGTGTGTGAGAGGGTGGAGGTGGGTGGGGGTGGATGGATGTGTGTGGGGTGGAGATGGGTGGGTGTGTGTGGGGGGGGGTGGAAGTGGGTGGGTAGGTAGGTGTGAGGGTGGAGGTGTGTGTGTGTGGGGGGGGGGTAGGTGTGTGTTGGGGGTGGAGGTGGGTGGGTGCGAGAGTGGATGTGGGCGGGTATGTGTGAGAGGGTGGAGGTGGATGTGTGTGTGTGAGAGGGTGGAGTAGGGTGTGTGTGTGTGAGGGTGGAGGTAAGTGGGTGTGTGTGTGAGAGGGTGGAGGTAGGTGGGTGGATGTGTGTGGGGGTAGAGGTGGGTGGATGTGTGTGGGGGTGGAGGTGGAGGTGTGTGGGGGTTGATGGTGGTTGTGTGTGGTGGGGGTGGAGGTGGGTGTGAGGGTGTGCGTGTGTGTGTGTGTGTGTGTGTGAGGGTAAAGGTGTGTGTGTGTGTGTGTGTGTGTGTGTGTGTGTGTGTGTGTGTGAGATAGGGTGTATTTGGGTGGGTGTGTGTGGGGATGGAGGTGGGTGGGTGTCTGTGTGAGAGGGTGGAGGTGTGTGTGTGTGTGTGTGTGTGTGTGTGTGTGTGTGGGAGAGGGTAAAGGTGTGTGTGTGTGTGTGTGAGAGATAGGGTGTAGGTGGGTGGGCGTGTTTGGGGATGGAGGTTGATGGGTGTGTGTGGGGGTGGAGGTGGGTGTGTGTGTGGGGGGGGGGTGGAGATGGGTGGGTGGGTGTGTGGAGGATGAAAGTGGGTGTGTGGGGGATGGAGGTTGGTGGGTGTCTGTGTGAGAGGGTGGAAGTGGGTGGGTGGGGGGTGTGGGTGTGAGAGAGGGTGGAGGTGGGTGGGTGTCTTATTATCTACCTTCCTACACTATACAGTAATTCTACAGTACACCGACGCCTTGTGATGACAGCGTAGATGGTCTGTATAGAGGGGAGGGCTATAAGATGGGGGGGGGGGTGTTTAGTTGATAGATGCATTGATGTGTGTGCGTGTGTGTGTGTGTGTGTGTGTGTGTGTGTGTGTGTGTGTGAAATCAATAAAAAAAACTCGATAAAGAAAAGAGTACTGATAAATTAAGAATAAATACGTTGTTTAATAAGAAAGGAGGAAGAGGGGGAGGAGGGGAGGGAAGAAGAGGGAAAAGAGGAGGAGGAGGAAGAAGAGGCAGAGGAGGAGGCAGCAGCTGGTTGTCGTCATCCCAGCCGGTGTCGTTGACGCAAAAGTTTGTAAAGTAAGAAATAAAGTATTTGGAAAGTAAGGAAAAGTATTTGCAAGTGGAGGTAAACATGACCCTTGTCAAGTTGTAAGAGTGGTGGGAGGGTAATGGAAGAGAGGGAGGAAGTAACGGAAGGGAGGGAGAGAGTAGTGAGAGGGAGGGAGAGAGTAGTGGGAGAGGGAGAGTAATGAGAGGGAGGGAGAGAGTAGTGAGGGGGAGAGAGTAATGGAAGGGAGGGAGAGAGTAGTGGGAGAGGGAGGAAGTAATGGAAGGGAGGGAGGGAGTAGTGAGGGGGAGAGAGTAATGGAAGGGAGGGAGAGAGTAGTGGGAGAGGGAGAGTAATGAGGGGGAGAGAGTAATGGAAGAGCGGGAGAGAGCAATGGAAGGGAGGGAGAGAGTAGTGGGAGAGGGAGAGTAATGCGAAGGAGGGAGAGAGTAGTGAGGGGGAGAGAGTAATGGAAGGGAGGGAGAGAGTAGTGAGAGGGAGGGAGTAATGGAAGGGAGGGAGAGAGTAGTGGGAGAGGGAGAGTAATGAGAGGGAGGGAGTAATGGAAGGGAGGGAGAGAGTATTGGAAGAGAGGGAGAGAGTAATGGAAGGGAGGGAGAGAGTAGTGAGGGGGAGAGAGTAATGGAAGAGAGGGAGGAAGTAACGGAAGGGAGGGAGAGAGTAGTGGGAGAGGGAGAGTAGTGAGAGGGAGGGAGAGAGTAGTGAGAGGGAGGAAGTAATGGAAGGGAGGGAGGGAGTAATGGAAGGGAGGGAGAGAGTAGTGAGAGGGAGGAAGTAATGGAAGGGAGGGAGAGAGTAGTGAGAGGGAGGAAGTAATGGAAGGGAGGGAGAGAGTAGTGAGAGGGAGGGAGTAATGGAAGGGAGGGAGAGAGTAGTGAGAGGGAGGAAGTAATGGAAGGGAGGGAGGGAGTAATGGAAGGGAGGGAGAGAGTAGTGAGAGGGAGGAAGAGAGTAGTGGGAAGGAGAGAGATAAGCGGGAGGGAGAGAGTAAATAGTGAGGGGAGAGAAAGGAAGAGAGGGACACACACACACACACACACACACACACATACACACACACACACACACACACACACACACACACACACACACACACACACACACATGCACACACACACACACACACACACACACACACACACACACACACACACACACACACACACAACACTCTGGGCCAACAAGAAAGATTTAGTAAAAAAAAAATTGACTACTGGAAATATTAGTTAAAGACGTGTGTGTGTGTGTGTGTGTGTGTGTGTGTGTGTGTAACTAGTTCACTTCCCACGGCCTCTCTCTCTCTCTCTCTCTCTCTCTCTCTCTCTCTCTCTCTCTCTCTCTCTCTCTCTCTCTCTCACAGAGGCTGGATCACCTACCAATTGCTTTCTCACAACACCATTACCTTTTCTTGTCAACTTTTTCTTCCTCTAATCCTTCTCCTTCTTCTTTCATTTTCCACCATTTTTCTCCCTTTGTTAACTCACTCACTCTCTTTTTGGTTCTTGTATTTCGTTTCTCTTCTTCCTTTGTTTCTTATCATTTATTTTCTTGTTTCTTTTCTGTTCATATTTTGTTTTTGTTTTTTGTTATTTTTGTTGTTGTTGAGAGATAAAAACACCTGTTCTTATATCTTTCTTTAACATCTGTAATAGTGTTCAAATTTAACACCTGTGCTCATCTACCTATTTAATAACTCAATTTAACACCTGTAGTAACATCTCAATTTAACACCTGTAGTAATTATTAATATCCCAGTTTAACACCTGTGCTAATACTACAATTTATTATATCAATTTAACATCTGTAATAATAATAATAATAATATATCTAGTTAATATCTCACGTTAACACCTGTACTATACCCAAGTATATCTTTATCATAACACGTAAAGAAATAATCCTCTTCTCCCTTATCCAACACGGAAATAAAAAGCCCCGGCCAGGTTATGTGAGCCTGACCAAAACAAAACAGTAAGCCCAGTACACAACTTGTACGATCACAGTAACCAGCCAAGCTCACCTGAGGTTAAAGTCTACATAGGGTGAAACAATACGGGAATAGACGAAACTCTCTAAAAAAAGACGAAATAGACGAAAAACTCTGAAAAAAGAGTTAAAAGAGACGAAAATACGAGTATAGTAAAGAGAATATACTTTACATTTAGTTTATAAAAGAAAATTAAGAAAAAAATAAGAATGGTATAATGAAGATAAAATGCCAATGATAAATGAAAGAAAATGAATGACGAAAATTTTTTAATATTTACACCCGATTAACACAATTTAATAAAAACCCGATGTTTTAAGAAAAAATTCATTTATATAATATCACAAAAAAATAAATCCTGTTCTGGGGTGAGTTTTTTTAAGTACATTTTGCTTGTAAATCCTGACCATACACAAGGCTGATCAACTCTCTACATGCATTCCCATTGGCTGAGGCGATGTATATGTATAAGTGTACCCGAATCTCATTAAATATTTTGTATTTATATATTTAATTTTTTTTTAATTGACGATGATAAAGTTTAATAACAGCGTCGTTTGCTTCATCTGGGAGTCTTTATCGCCACCACTTTATGATTATTGGGTCTTAAGTGTAACAAAAGTGGTCTTATGTACTTAGGTGGAGGTCTTACTTTACTTATGGAGGTGTTTAAGTGGAGTGATGGTTTAACTAGTCACTCTAGAACTCGTAATGTTACACCTGTGTTAATTGTTGCCTACCTGTCTGGTCTTGTATTGAAGTTGGTTTGGGGGAGACAGACAGACAGACAGACAGACAGACAGACAGACAGTTACAAGACACAGACAGACAGACAGACAGACACATACAGACAGTTACAAGACACAAACACAGACAGACAGACACATACAGACAGTTACAAGACACAAACACAGACAGAGACACATACAGACAGTTACAAGACACAAACACAGACAGACAGACATACAGACAGTTACAAGACACAAACACAGACAGACAGACGGAGACACATACAGACAGATACAAAACACAAACAGACAGACAGAGAGACACATACAGACAGATATAAGACACAAACATAGACAGAGAAACATACAGACAGATATAAGACACAAACACAGACAGACAGAGATACGGGAGACAAACAAAGACAGAGGAAAAGAGACAGACAGACAGACAGGTACAAGCTCACACACACACACACACACACACACACACCCTTTAACCTAACAACTACAGTAACTCGTGTTTGTAATTCATCTATTTACGTGTTTTTTCACCGCTGAATTTGTAATGTATTTTGTATTCTTAATTTATTCCTCTAGTAAATACAGTAACATGATCAAAATACAAGAGTGTGGAGGAAAATAGTGTACTGTATTAAATAGGGAAGAGGAAAATACAAGATAATTATGACACTTGAAGGGGAAAATAATACTCGGACTATGAGGAAAATTATTCAGTTGTATAGGAAAATAAAATAATTGTGGGTCGTTTTTACTGTCTTAGGTGGGAAGGAAAATTAGGCTGTTGTATTAAGGAAAAAAGGGAAACATTTATGACAGTAGGGAGGGTAGTGTGGTCAAGAGGCCAGGTGACAGATGGAGAGACAGAGAGAGAGACGGGTGGTAGTGGTAGAGGTCTTGACAGGAGAGAGAGAGAGAGAGAGAGAGAGAGAGAGAGAGAGAGACTGGATGGTAGTGGTAGAGGTCTTGACAGGAGAGAGAGAGAGAGAGAGAGAGAGAGAGAGAGAGAGAGAGAGAGAGAGAGAGAGAGAGGCTCATCACTCGTGCCCTGGGCCAGTTCTCACCCTGGCTGCAGTAAATCACCGTAATAGGCGACCCTGATGGTGTGGTCGTCGGCGGCTCCTAGATAATCCATCAGTATATCTCTCTCTCTCTCTCTCTCTCTCTCTCTCTCTCTCTCTCTCTCTCTCTATTGACGCTTAAGCTGTTATTTTTATCTTCGACTCTTGCTCATTTCTCTTCTTTTCCTCTTCATTTTTCTTCATCTCATGTCTCTTCATCTCCTCATTTCTCTTCATCACCTCCTCATTTCCCTTTATCTCGTCTTCATTTCTCGTCATCTCCTCCTCATTTCTCTTCATCTCTTCCTCATTTCTCTTCATCTCATTTCCCTTTATCTCCTATTCATTTTTCTTCATCTCCTCTTCATTTCTTTTCATCTCCTCATTTATCTTCATCTCCTCCTCATTTCTCTTCATTCCCTCCTCATTTCTCTTCATTTATCTTCATCTCTTCCTCATGTCTTCCTCATTTCTCTTCATCTCTTCCTCATTTCTCTTCATTTCTCTTCATCTCCTCCTCATTTCTCTTCATTCCCTCCTCATTTCTCTTCATTTCTCTTCATCTCCTCCTCATTATCCGTCTTTTCCAGGTATGAAAGAAATTCATTAGTTGATGGCTTTTCAATAAACCTTAATGCAGAAATTTTACTTTATTCCTTCACTTTTAATTATACAACTACTGTACTGTACACACACTACTTTTATATTATTATTATTAGTAGTAGTAGTAGTAGTAGTAGTAGTAGCAGTAGTATTTTTAATCTTGTTATTCGTTAAGGTTCGGTCACCACCTACTCTCTCTGCTCGATCGGTCATATTGGGAGGAAAATTCATATACTGATTCGAATATTCTTTAAAAATAATAATCAGTCTCATTCATATCGTGATATTTGATTATAAAATGATATAACTAATAAAATCTTTTGGTTTTATTTAGAAGTTTACATATTTTAGTGATATTTTATTTACGGTAAAGGTAGTTCCGGCCCCCCCCCTCTTTTTTTTTACAGTAAACAAAAGTATTGGAACGTGAGTACATTGTATTCGCGGGAATTTGGAATTTTAAGTCAGTAGGGTATTGGCCGTTCACGTGAGGGTTGTGTTGCGGCGTCGCTGTTATTTTCACTGGACGAGCATCTTCTATTAAAAATTTAGGGGAATTTACAAGTTTAGTAAATCGACTTTTGAGTGTTGTCAAGTGTAATATCTGGCCTCAGGGTAGGTTAGGTTATGTGTGTTTAGGTTAGGTTATGTGAGGTGAGGTTACGTTAGGTTTGGTTATGTGGGGTTAGATTAAGTTAGGTTAGGTTGCAGTTTGTTCCATCGGTCAGGCAATTATCTCAGTGAGTTGAAAATCATTATTGTGGAAGTTGAGGCGAAACAAACAATATAAAACTGTCAAACAAAATGACCTGGGAATTTGTATTTTTTTATTTGATTAGTTTTAATTATTTCTCAATTTTGTTCATGTTATCCTTCATCATCTTTGTCCTGTTACTGTACTGTGTTACGCTGTATAGCCACACACACACACTAGAACACACACACATTATATATATATATATATATATATATATATATATATATATATATATATATATATATATATATATATATACATAATGTGGGTGTGTGTGTGTGTGTCCTTAATTAACCTCAATGTTAATTAAAGGTCATCAGGGGGCAGGGGGAGGGAGGTCAACAGGGGGCAGGGGAGGTCAACAAGGGGCAGGAGGAAGTCAACAGGGGGCAGGGGACGTCAACAGGGGGGGGGGGAGGTCAACAGGTGGCAGAGGTCAAGTCAACAGGGGGCAGGGGAGGTCAACAAGGGGCAGGAGGAAGTCAACAGGGGGCAGGGGACGTCAACAGGGGGTGGGGGAGGTCAACAGGTGGCAGGGGGGAAGTCAACAGGGGGCAGGGGAGGTCAACAAGGGGCAGGAGGAAGTCAACAGTGGACAGTGATAAGTCAACAAGGGGGTGGGGGACGTCAACAGGAGGTGGGAGAGGTCAAAAGAGGCAGGGGGGAAGTCAACAGATGGCAGGGGGAAGTCAAAAGGGGGCAGGGGGCAGGGTAAGTCAATAGAGAGCATGGGGAGGTCAACAGACGGCAGCGGGGAAGTCAACAGGGGGCAGGGGAGGTTAACAGGGGACAGGGGGAGGGAGGTCAACAGGGGGGAGTTCAACAGGGGAGAGGCGGGAGGACAACAGGGGGCAGGACGGAGGTCAACAGGGGGCAGGACGGAGGTCAACAGGGGACAGGGGAGGTCAACAGGGGAGAGGTCAACTGGAGGCAGGGGGAGGTCAACAGGGGGCAGGGGGGAGGTCAACTGGGGAGAGGGGGGAGGTCAACAGGGGGCAGGGGGAAGTCAACAGGGGGCAGGGAGGTAGGACAACAGGGGGGAGGTCAACAGGGGGCAGGGAGAGGTCAAAAGGGGGCAGGGGGGAGGTCAACAGGGGAGAGGGGAGGTCAACTGGAGGCAGGGGGAGGTCAACAGGGGGCAGGGAGGTAGGACAACAGGGGGCAGGGGGAGGTCAACAGGGGGCAGGGCGGAGGTCAACAGGGGGCAGGGAGAGGTCAACAGGGGGCAGGGGGAGATGACCACAACTTCACAGAATCAACAACTTGGCTTCGTCTTCAGGTCGGACTGGAAAGACTTGTTGTATGTTCATGTTATAGCTTAGAGCAGCCTTGTTGACGCTGGCCGAGGTGACACCGTTCACTGTCTTGTCTCTTGTACTGAGAACAATGATACAGATGGTCGCAGACGAAGGCCTTGTGGCACCTCTCTGGTAAGGCTCTTCCAATATTGTATGTATCTGTGTGTTTGTTTATTTGTGTGTGTGTGTGTCTGTGTTTTTGTGCTGTGTTTACAACGTTTGTCTTTATCTGCTTGCTTTTGTATTATGGACATACTGAGGCAAATATGTTGTTGTTGAGAATTAATAGAAAATTGAAAATCTCTCTCTCCCTCCTCCTCCTCCTCCTCCTCCTCCTCCTCCTCCATCCCCCACCCCCCCCACCCTCAGATTCATCACCTGTTTTCCAAGGCGTCGCAATATATCTCGCCGCTGCTTCTCGTTCGATCGCTACCAATTTCCCTTCTCGATATATTTCAAGGGGACGAGAACCCTCCCCTGTCCCCCAACCCCCCCTACTCTCTCTCTCTTGCCCCTCTCTTGCCCCTCTCTACCTTTTCCCTTTATCTCTACCTCTCCCCTTTCTCTCTACATCTCCCCTCTCTCTCTATCTCTCCCCTCTCTCCCTACCTCTCCCTCTCTTTCATTCCCTCTCCTTCCCTCTCTCCCCCTCCCTCTCCGCCCTCTCTCCCCTAACCTCCCTTTATAAATAACCAGCCTTAACAATTGCGTCCTGTTTACCTCAGTCGATGATGAACCGATACATTATATAATATATCCTCTCAGCTCGGCTCTTCCTATATCTCTAAATACATACATGTATGGGGGGGGGGGGCAGGGGGGGGCTCATATAATCCTTGCTTCATGTACCCCCACCCCTCCCCTCCCTTCCCCGCCCCTCCCCTCCCCTCCCATACCCTCCCCGCCCCTTCCATAAGTTATACCACCCCCCCACCTCCTCACTTCTCCTCTCATCCACATCCTTCTTACTCCTCTCTTCCTTCCACTCACTTCCTTTCCCTCTAATCCACTCATTTCCCCACTCTCTTCCCTCCACTCCACTCCTTCCACTTACTCCCTCCCACGCCCCCCCTCCCCCCCCTAGTGTTGTAATTTACGGTGGGGCGAGTATTAAGCATCAGAGGCAGAGGCTTTAGTAGTAGAGGAAGTGGCCGTAGCACAGGCAGTATCAGGGGTGGTATTAGTAGTAGTAGTAGTAGTAGTAGTGATAGGAGTAGGAGGGATGTGGGTAGTAGAAGTAGTAGTAGTAGGAGGAGGAGGAAGAGGAAGGGATGTGGGTAGTAGTAATAGTAGTAGTAGTAGGAGGAGGAGGACGAGGAAGGGATGTGGGTAGTAGTAGTAGGAGGAGGAGGAGGAGGAAGAGGAAGGGATGTGGGTAGTAGTAGTAGTAGGAGGAGGAGGAGGAGGAGGAGGAAGAGGAAGGGATGTGGGTAGTAGTAGTAGTAGTAGGAGGAGGAGGAAGAGGAAGGGATGTGGGTAGTAGTAGTAGTAGGAGGAGGAGGAGGAGGAAGGGATGTGGGTAGTAGTAGTAGTAGTAGTAGGAGGAGGAGGAGGAGGAGGAGGAAGGGATGTGGGTAGTAGTAGTAGTAGGAGGAGGAGGAGGAGGAGGAGGAGGAGGAGGAAGAAGAGGAAGGGATGTGGGTAGTAGTAGAGGCAACAACAGAGGCAGCTAGTAACAGCCAGCAGCGGGCATTAGTAATGGCACAGCGTGAACAGAACAGCAGTATTTATCAGTGGAAGTGATAGTGGTACAGTACCACCTCCTCCAGCACCACCACCACCACCACTACCACTACTAATTTTTTCCTTTTTTTTTACGTGGCCTCCAGCCTCCCCCAATAGCCATTTTATTACCTTAAAATTAAATATCCTAATACCCAAGTAGCTACCCTAGCTGTGTTGAGTTAGTTGAGCCGCAGATCTCTGCGGCATTCAGTGACTGTTGCCTCATAGTCAATATCTGCGACTGTTGTCGGCTTTGGAGGAGATGCTCTCGTTCCCCTGAGACAGAGCAATGCAGACCTAAGCACAGAGAAGGACAGTCGACATCTCAACCAGTCTGTAACGTAACTTCCGGGCTGCTGCTTCCGTTCAGATAACATCGCGAGTCTGACATACAAACATCTTGCACTTGGTCCCATCCCACCAGAGGTTGTGAACATCAGAGGACTGAAGCGGCCCTGATCAACATTCAGAATTCTCTCCCCATTTGCCTTGATTTTGTCGTTCTCGTTCCTCCTGTGTGCAGCATCGAGTGCTAGTTTTCGGTGACATGCTGCCATGGGATCAAAAATCCTTATGTCAAAGAAGGCTCGCTGTCCCCGCGTCCAGAATCCTCGAACATTGATGTCTACACGGGCTTCGTTGGATGTGTTTGAAGTTATGTGATGGAAATTCTCACCGTCCAATGGAAGGAGGGTCGGTTTTACCCTGACATCGTGACAGATTTCCTTCATCATATTTGCTGTGAAATCTCTTACTTCGTCGTGCCTCATGCATACGAAGCCCCCTTTCTTGCACACCATGGCGTGGTCGATGTCATGCTTATGGCAGTCCATCGAAGTCGATGACGATGTTGCTTCAGATGAGATGATTGATGAGTTATGTGTTATTCCTCTGATGCCACCGTAGATGACTGTGGAGTCCAATCCTGGAGGCGCAGATCTTGTTGCATAGGTGACAGGGATCTTGTTCATTGAGAGGAATTATGCTTTGAGCCCTCTGGTGTCATTGGGCTCGTTTAGTAGCTCTCTGTTGGTTCAGTGAGGTCTCAAGTGTTTCCGCTCCTCTATGGCATGTTGAGCGCCATAAGGAACGGTCTGAGGCTCGTTGCTCCAGTGAAGTTGGTTGTATATTACAGCACTTGAGAAGAGTTTTAGAGTGGTCCTTATATCTCTTTTTATGTCCTCCCGCCGAGCGGTTTCCATGTGAGAGCTTGCCATATAATATTTGTCTTTGAAGCCGGTGGTCTAGCATCCTGATAGCATGTCCAAGCCAGCTCAAGTGTCTTTTGGCTAGCATGGTTTCAATGCTGGTCGTATTTGAGCGACGATATAGTTCTCCAGGATATTCCAAAGATACGCTTAAGGCATCTAGTGTGGAAGTTTTCCAGCATTTGAATATGGCGTCTGTAGGGTGTCCAGGTTTCTGAGGCATATAATAATGTAGATATACAGATCGCTAGATAAACTGCAGTCTTCGTTCCATATTTGAGGTCATTGTTGAGAAAGACTCTTGTTCTCAAACGTCCAAATGCAGCTGAGGCTAAATTGATTCTGGTTTGAATTTCCATATCCAGTGAGCAGGTGGATGTGAGAGTGCTACCAAGGTACTTAAACTGGTTTACTATTTTGATAGGATCTCCATTAATGTAGAATTGTGGTGCTTCTATTGGTGGAACAATGGGCTGGACAAAATCTCAGTCTTGTGGGTGTTAATTTGCAAACCAAGCGAGCTGTAAATACCTGAGATCACGTCCAGTGCACGTTGTATACTGTATATTCTCTGTTATGTGTCATTATTGCACAGTCGTCTGCATACTGTAGTTCTATGACCTGAGTTGTTAAGGTATTTGTGTAGGCTTCCAGACGTCTAATATTAAAAAGGCTACCGTCAAGACGGTACCGTATGCCCACACCTGCATCAGGCCCGAGGGCATTGTGTGAGTGTTGTGCCAACAAAAAGATGTTAAACAACACAGGTGCCAGCACACAGCACTGTTTTATGCCCATTTGGACACTAAATGGCTCTGACTACACACCACCCACTAGTACCCTGGCTTGCAATCCATTATGCATCTGGCGGAGGATGTTTAAAAAACTTGGTGGTGCACCGACCATCTCCAACATAGTCCACAAAAGTTCTCTGTTTACTGTGTCGAAAGCTTTGGAGAGGTCAATGACGGCGGTGTAAAGGTCTACATTTTGCTCTCGACTCTTTTCTTTAATTTACCTAGCTGCAAGATCATGTCTATTGTACTGCGATCCTTCCTTAATCCACATTGGGAATCAGGAAGAGTGTTCTCCGTTAGGTGTTGGATAAGTCCTGATAACATCATTTTTGACTGGATCTTGCCAGCAACTACAAGGAGGGAGATGCCTCTGCTGTTACCACAGATTGCTTTGTCACCTTTATTCTTATAGATTGTTATGATATTTGCATCTTTCCAATCCTGGGGGATGGTCTCTGTGGCCCATATGGTGAGTAAGAGGCTATGGAGGCGCTCAGTCAGATAGGGACCTCCATGTTTGTAGATTTCAGCAGGAATGCCGTCAGGTCCAGCGCTCCTGATGTTGCTGAGCCCTCGTATTGCAGTTTCCACTTATAGGATTGGGGCTTCATCCAGGAGGTGCATGGGTGGGATGTTATCCAGTGCTGTAGGTGTTATTGGATTAATTTGATTAGAAGTGTGCTGAAGTGCTCAGCCCATCTTACTGCAATCATTTGATTGCTTTTATAGAGTGTGGTGCCATCTAACGATCTTACTGGTGTGACACTTATTCTTTGTGGGCCATAAATGGATTTAACTGCCTCATAGAAGCCGTGTGTGTTATTGACATCAGCACAGGCTAGAATTTCTTGTGCTTTTTTTACCCTCCAGTCATTTTCCATGCTGCGTAACAGTCTTTGTGTTTCTGACCTGATGTTGGTTAACCGGTCCCTCAGTGTTTGTGATTGAGGATTTGATAGCACTGCGTTGTGGGCTAATTTTTTAGTTTTGAGAAGATCATGGATGGTAGGTGAGTTCTCATCAAACCAATCCTCATGTCGCTTTTTAGAAAAGCCAAGTGTTTCCATTGCAGCTTCACTCATTGTAGTCTTCAACTCTTTCCAGCCATCCTCCACAGTGCCAGGTTCCATAATTTCATGGGCTGGGAGTTTTTCGGTGATCGTGTTTTTTAATGAGTTTGAGGTTTCAGGATTACTAATGGTTTTGCTGTTAAGTTTACGACTGGGACCTTGCCTCAGGTGTTGGGGTCGAATTATCATGCGAATCCTGGATCTTATTAGCCGATGGTCCGTGCCACAGTCTGCACCCCTCATGGCTCTTGTGATTTGCACCTCCTTTAGGTCATCTTGGCGACTAATAACACAGTCAAGGAGGTGCCAGTGGTTTGATCGAGGATGTTTCCATAAGGTCTTGTATTTGGTTTTCATCTGGAACCAGGTGTCAGTGATCGTAAGATTGTATTCTGAACACAGTGTAAGGAGTCGGAGTCCGTTGTTGTTCATCTTCCCTACTCCATGCTTGCCCAGAACTTTGTCCCATGTTTCATAGTTTGAGCCAACTCTAGCATTGAAATCCCCTAAAAGTAGAATTTTGTCAGTTGGTGGTACATCCGCAATATACTATAGAAGCGGTCTTTTGTCTCTTCATTAGCATCAAGGGTGGGTGCATAAGCGCTGAAGATGGTAACATAGCGACCTTTGACCAGAGGGATGCGCCATGTCATGAGCCTTTCGTTTATTCCAGCAGGTGTCTTAGGGATGTTGCGAAGGAGTGATGTTTTGACAGCGAAACCCACTCCATAGTCACGGGGGGGGGGGGGGGGGTAGCCTACACACCCACGCGCGCACGTATGCCCCTACTACCTGGACACAGCAGTCCAGCCTGTCACCTCTCCGCCCTTCCCTCATAAGAACTAGTATTATCTTGTGCCTGGAACTAAATCAGATGTTCGGAGGCGGACGTAACTGTCGCGCAAGGTGCTGTTCACTATGCCTGGTAACAATCATTGCTGCGTCTGTGCAAACCCAAACCAAAACTGCACAAATTGTGTTTGTGCGAGAAACAACCGACCATGTGTGGATTGCAAGAAGCGAGACCAGTGTCGGAACCCACGTCGCAGGGAGCCGACACAGGTGGCCACAGTGGATATCGCCGGGACCCAACTACCCGAAGATATCCGAAATGATAGCAGTGAGTCTACTCAACCCGAAAATGTAGTACTAATAAATGCTGCTCCCTTAGTAGCAGGTGTCCACGAGGAGAATGAGAGACAGCCACCTCAGTGGAATGGCATGTCGATGGAAAATGCAGACATATGGGTCAAAGAAACCTACTCAGAAATTGTCAAGTGGTCGCCCACTAACTTATTTGAACCACCCAAGTGTGCGGCCACCAAAGAAATGATTCGGGAGATGACTCGCTTCATGACTGATTACACTCAGGACCGCTTCCTCGCCCCTCTAGCTCTTCAAACACTGGCAATAATACCACATCTATTTTGTCAGAGGACACACACAAAGGCTAAGCACAAAGAAAATGTGGCAGCAATGAAGAGAAGATTGGCAATGTGGCAGACTGGGGCCCTAGATGATCTCCTATGTGAAGCAAGAACACTGCAGGAGAGACTAAAAATTACGGGTGACGGAAAGCAAAACACCGATGACGTGGCAAGAAATTTGCAAACAAAATGCGTGTGGGAAAAGTGTCTCTTGCGGTAAGATCTCTCACAGAGGAATCCTCCGGTGGGGTGATGCCAATAAACAGAGAGACATTAAAACTATTGAAAGAGAAACATCCCCCTGCAAACGAAGACGAAGGCATCAGGTTCCAGGGTGACTATATCCCACCAAATGCTGTCCTGTTCGAGAAAATAACAGGAGAGATGGTGTGGAAAAAGGCACTGAAGACTCGAGGAGGAGCCGGCCCTTCAGGGCTGGATGCAAACGGTTGGAGAGTCATCCTCAGCACAAACAAGTTTGGCCCTGTAGCAAGCGATCTCTGCACTGCCATTGCCGCCCTTGCAAGAAAGCTTGCATCCTCTTGCTGCCATCACCTCCAGGCCCTGACGGCCTGCCGCCTTATTCCTCTGGAAAAGAAACCAGGATGTAGACCTATAGGGGTGGGGGAAGTGCTGAGGCGGATCATCGGAAAGTGCATAATGGAGGTGGTAAAGGACGATGTCAGGGCAGCAGCAGGGAACCTACAAGTGTGTGCTGGCCACCAGGCTGGTGGGGAGGCGGCCATTCACGCCATGAGATTGATATTTGAGCAGCGTGATTGTGAGGCCGTTCTCCTGGTGGATGCTTCAAACGCATTCAACATACTTAACCGCAAGGCTGCACTGCACAACATCAAGATCAAGTGTCCAAGCTTTGCGATGTATGTTGAAAATTCGTATAGGAATCCATCAGACCTCTACATAGTAAACAACAAGGCTCTAAGAGGTGATACCATCTTACAGTCAGCCGAGGGAACAACACAGGGGGACCCTGTTGCAATGACAATGTATGCAATTGGCCTATCAGTGCTCCAACAAGAAATAAAATTTGAAACAACTGGGGTCAAACAAGTGGCATATGCTGCTGACCTTACAGGAGCAGGAAAAGTGGAGGGCATCAAAAAGTGGTGGGACTTGGTAACATCGCGAGGTCCACAAATAGGGTACCACCCAAACGCCAGCAAGTCCTTCCTCATCGTGAAGCCAGAACATTATGAACGGGCATTGGAGGTTTTTGGCGGAAGTGAGGTCAAAATAACTAAGGACGGCCAAAGACATCTAGGCGCAGTAATTGGCACTACCGACTTCAAGACCGAGTACGTAGCGGGAAAGGTGAATGAGTGGGTTAGTGAAATCCAAGCTGTGTCTGAGATTGCTAACACAGAGCCACATGCGGCCTTTGCTGCATTCACCCATGGAGTCAAGCATCGTTGGAACTATCTGATGCGTACTATCCCTGATATCGGACCCCTCCTCCACCCTCTGGAAGAAGTTATCAGTGTCAAGTTCATTCCCAAATTAGTGAAACACCCTGACTTAACCCCAGCAGAAAGAGCACTTCTTGCACTTCCACCAAGACTGGGAGGGGATGGGACTAACAAATCCAGAGGAGATTGCTGCCACTGAACATCAAAATTCGCTTAAGCTCATGGCAGCCCTCACATACCACATAATAGCCCAGAATGCAACAGGGGAAGTGGATACCAGTGAAGTAAATAAGATTCGTAGGTCCATTACGACAGATCGACAGCACTGCCAAAATGATAAGTTGCAGCAACTATTGCTGCAGGTACCATAAAACTTGAAAAAAAAGTAGCTATAGCGCAGGAGGTGGGCGCCTCGAACTGGTTAACTACGTTACCGATAAGGGCAAATGGTTTCAGTCTTAATAAACAAGAATTTACAGATGCCATTGCTCTAAGGTACGGTCGGCCAGTAGAAGGTTTGCCCTCCCAATGCGTGTGTGGCTCTTCCTATGATGGCGATCACGCCATGGTGTGCCAGAGGGGGGGCTTCATATGCATGAGGCATGACGAAGTAAAGGATCTCACAGCAAATATGTTGAAGGAAATCTGCTGGGATGTCATGGTAGAACCGACCCTCCCTCCATTGGATGGTGAGATCTTCCAACACAGGACTTCAAACACATCTAACGAAGCCCGTGTGGACGTCAGTGCTGGAGGATTCTGGACGCGCGGACAGCGAGCTTTCTTCGACATCAGGATTTTTTATCCCATGGCCGCATGTCACCGTAACCTAGCTCTCGATGTTGCACATAGGAGGAACGAGAACGACAAGAGAAGGGCATATGGGGAGAGAATTCAAAACGTTGATCAAGGCAGCTTCACTCCTCTAGTGTTCACAACCTCTGGTGGGATGGGACCAAGTGCAAGATGTTTCTATGCCAGACTCGCGGAGTTGATCTCCGAACAGAAGCAGCAGCCCAGAAGTTATGTTACAGCATGGATGAAATGTCGACTGTCTTTCTCTTTCCTTCGGTTGGCTTTGCTCTGCCTCAGGGGAACGAGAGCTTCTGCCCCAACTCCGACAACTGCTGCAGATATTGACTATGAGGCTACAGTCACTGAATGCCGCATAGATCTGCGGCTCAACTAATTTAACACAGATAGGATAGCTACTTATGTATTAGGATATTTAATATTAAGGTAATTAAATGGTGGCGAAGGTGTGGCTATTGGGGGAAGCTGGAGGCCACGTGTTAAAAAAAAACAAAAACAAAAAAAACAGGAGAACTGCCTCACAATCACGCTGCTCAAAAATCGTTCTCATGGCGTGAATGGCAGCTTCCCCTCCAGCCTGGTGGCCAGCACAAATTTGCAGGTTCCCTGTAGCTGCCCTGACATCCTTTACCACCTCCATTATGCATTTTCCGATGATCCGCCTGAGCACTTCCCCCACCCCTATAGGCCTACATCCTGGATTCTTATCCAGGGGAATGAGGCGGCAGGCCGTCAGAGCATGGAGGTGTTGGCAGCACGAGGTTGCTAGCTTTCTTGCAAGGGCGGCAATGGCAGTGCAGAGATCACTTGCTACGGGGCCAAACTTGTTAGTGCTGAGGATGACTCTCCAACCGTTTGCATCCAGATCTGAGGGCCAACCCCCCTCTGAGTTTTCAGTTCTTTTTTCCACACCATCCCTCCTGTTATTTTCTCGAACAGGACAGCATTTGGTGGGATATAGTCACCCTGGAACCTGATGCCTTCGTCTCTACTTGCAAGGGGATGTTTTTCCCTCAGTTGTTTTAATGTCTCTCTGTTTATTGGCAGAACCCCACCGGAGGATTCCTCTGTGAGAGATCTTACCGCTAAAGACACTTTTCCCACACGCATTTTGTTTCCAAACTTTCATGCAACGACATCGGTGTTTTGCTTTCCGTCTCCTATAAATTTTAGTCTCTCCTGCAGTGTTCGTGCTTCACAAAGGAGATCATCAAGGGCCCCATTCTGCCACATTGTCAATGTTCTCTTCATTGCTGCCACATTTTCTTTGTGCTTAGTCTTGTGTGTGTCCTCTTACGAATAGATGTGGTTTATTGCCGTTATTTGAAGAGCTAAAGGGGCAAGGAAGCAGTCCTGAGTGTACTCAGTTATGAGGCGAGTCATCTCCCGAATCATTTCTTTGGTGACTGCACACTTGGGTGGTTCAAACAGGTTAGCTGGCAACCACCTGACAATTTCTGAGTAAGTTTCTTTAACCCATATACTGTAGTGTGTCTGCATTTTCCATCGACATTCCATTCCACTGTGGTGGCTGTCTCTCATTCACCTCGTGGACATCTGCTACTATTGGAGCAGCGTTTATTAGTACTACATTTTCAGGTTGAGTAGACTCACTGCTATCATTTAGGATATCATCGGGCGGTTGGGTCCCGGCGATATCCACTGTGGCCTCCTGTGTCGGCTCCCTGCCATGTGTGTTCCGAAAATTGTTTCCCTTTCTGAAAACCACACATGGTCGGTTGTTTCTCGCACAATCACAGCTAGTGCAATTTTGGTTCTGGCTAGCACAGACGCAACAATGTCTGTTACCCGGCTACCACGACTGCTACCACCACCACCACCACCAGTACTACCACTATTACCACCACTACTACCACTACTACCACCACTACCACCACCACCACCACTACCACCACCACCACCACCACCACCACCACCACTACCACCACCACCACCACCAAGCGTCAATACTTAGGACGTAGACATAATTTTTACCTCACCCTCACCAACATTTCTTCTTGCCAAAACTTGTGATACTGTGTTAGTGGTTTTGTGACGTGACCTGTGGCGAGGTGGTGTGTGTGGCGAGTTGGTGTGTGTGGCGAGGTGGTTGTGTGTGGTGAGGTGGTTGTGTGTGGCGAGGTGGTTGTGTGCGGTGAGGTGGTTGTGTGTGGTGAGGTGGTTGTGTGTGGTGAGGTGGTTGTGTGTGGTGAGGTGGTTGTGTGTGGCGAGGTGGTTGTGTGTGGCGAGGTGGTTGTGTGGTGCGAGGTGGTTGTGTGTGGTGAGGTGGTTGTGTGTGGTGAGGTGGTTGTGTGTGGCGAGGTGGTGTGTGGCGAGGTGGTGTGTGTGGTGAGGTGGTTGTGTGGGGCGAGGTGGTTGTGTGTGGTGAGGTGGTTGTGTGTGGTGAGGTAGTTGTGTGTGGCGAGGTGGTTGTGTGGGGCGAGGTGGTTGTGTGGGGCGAGGTGGTTGTGTGGGGCGAGGTGGTTGTGTGTGGTGAGGTGGTTGTGTGTGGCGAGGTGGTTGTGTGTGGCGAGGTGGTTGTGTGGGGCGAGGTGGTTGTGAGTGTGTGTGGCGAGGTGGTTGTATGTGGCGAGGTGGTTGTGTGTGGCGAGGTGGTTGTGCGTGGCGAGGTGGTTGTGTGTGGTGAGGTAGCTGTGTGTGGCGAGGTGGTTGTGTGGGGCGAGGTGGTTGTGTGTGGCGAGGTGGTTGTGTGTGGCGAGATGGTTGTATGTGGCGAGGTGGTTGTGTGTGGCGAGGTGGTTGTGTGGGGCGAGGTGGTTGTGAGTGTGTGTGGCGAGGTGGTTGTATGTGGCGAGGTGGTTATGTGTGGCGAGATGGTTGTATGTGGCGAGGTTCTAGTTTGTCCCGATGGGGTTTGTTTGTATCATTCTTGGCATTGTTTGTGGTGTACACGGCATTGTTTGTGGTGTACACGGCATTGTTTGTGGTGTACACGGCATTGTTTGTGGTGTATACGGCATTGTTTGTGGTGTACACGGCATTGTTTGTGGTGTACACGGCATTGTTTGTGGTGTATACGGCATTGTTTGTGGTGTATACGGCATTGTTTGTGGTGTATACGGCATTGTTTGTGGTGTACATGGCATTGTTTGTGGTGTACACTGCATTGTTTGTGGTGTACACGGCATTGTTTGTGGTGTATACGGCATTGTTTGTGGTGTACACGGCATTGTTTGTGGTGTATACGGCATTGTTTGTGGTGTACACGGCATTGTTTGTGGTGTACACGGCATTGTTTGTGGCGTATACGGCATTGTTTATGGTGTACACGGCATTGTTTGTGGTGTACACGGCATTGTTTGTGGTGTACACGGCATTGTTTGTGGTGTACACGGCATTGTTTGTGGTGTATACGGCATTGTTTGTGGTGTACACGGCATTGTTTGTGGTGTACACGGCATTATTTGTGGTGTCTGTAATTTAATTTATCATACCTCCCTTAACTTGGTTTAATAAAAGTAAAATTCACCTCCGCACCTTTGGCCCCATCACTTCTTACTCTTCTCATTGCACCCACAGCTCATATCACGCCCTCTACCCCCCTCCCCCTCACTCAACACAACTGGTCACCCTCGATGTACCCAGACACGAGAGAAACCTTTGATGAGTCTTAAGTGTCTGTCTGTTTGTCTGTCTGTGTGTGTATATATAACCCGCATATCTGAGGGTATGCCGGAAGTATTAACTCAAGTGGCACTTACATGTACTGTGAGAGGGGAGGGGGAACATTGGCCGCCACTCTGTACTGTACTGCTCAATATTCTGTCTACTGCTTTTCTATGGGTTTTCTATGGGTATTGTACTATTTATTATATCTCCTTTCTCTTCTTCTTCTTTTCCTCTTCGTTTTCTTTCTCCTGTTCCTGACTTTCTTTTCCTCTTTCTCCTATTGGCCCTATTCTTCTTCTTTCTCTTTATCTTTCTCCCCTTCTTCCTCCTTCTGGTCTCAACATCTCCCTCCTCCTCCTACTGTTCCTCCCCTCCTACTGTAACTCCTCCTTCTTCCCCACCTACTTTAACTTCTTCTCCTCCTCCTACTGTTCCTCCCCCCCAACTGTAACCCTCCCCCCCTCCCCCCCCCTCCTCTCAGCGTACCATAATATAGCGGGGTGTTGGTTATGGTCACGACGTGTTGAGTTGACTGAGAAAACAAACTGAAGACTTTTGTGTAAATAATGACTTTTATGAATGAGGCGACTTGGCGACACCTGGACGGTCTCTGATAATAATGATGATAATAATAATAATAATAATAATAATAATAATAATAATAAATAATAAGTAACACTGAAATAGGCATGAGAGAGAGAGAGAGAGAGAGAGAGAGAGAGAGAGAGAGAGAGAGAGAGAGAGAGAATATACCTGAAAGACAAAACGAGAAATAAAAATAAAAATAACATAAAGAAAAACATTTATAAAAGTCAGGTAGACAGAAACAAAGACAAACAAACAAACAAACAAACAAACAATGCTAGAGAGTGATTGGCCAGAACACAGGTAAATAAATACTACGGAATTTAAGTAATGAAAATACCACCCCTCCCCCCCACCTCCTCCTCTCCCCCTGCCCCTTTCCTCCCCCTCCCCACGATAAATTCTGTTTACACTGGGGAGTAATCGAGTTTCTTTGTAAATTGATCGAATAAATGATTTACGAATCGAACTGAATGAAATATTTTACATGCAACTCTTCCTGTGTCGTTGTTTGACCTTCAGGTTTGCAAGTGTTTGGTGAGCGGATTTGCAATTTGGTGTTGTGCAGGTGCGGAGGTCTTCGTTGATTAGTGCGATCCGTTGACAAGCTGAAAAACCCCCGGACCAGTGGCAGAATGAGTGTGTGTGTGTGTGTGTGTGTGTGTGTTGCAGGCTGGGGTAGGATGTTGTTGTTTTTGAGTGTATTGTGTTGTATGTGTAGGGTTAGTATGAGGATGTGTGTATTTTTGAGTATTAGTTTGGGTGTGTGTATATGAGTGTTGGTTTAGGACTCTGTATGTATGTGTGTATTACAAAACGTGGGAATGTTAAAATCCCTCGTATTTAAAGCCCAGTCAAAAGTTCAAATGGCCGATCAAGGATTTAAAAGTCATTTGCATCGAAATTGGTGATTCACATAACATTACTACCTGTGTGCACCGAGGACAGTCCATGTGTGCACTGAGGACAGTCCATGTGTGCACCGAGGACAGTCCATGTGTGCACTGAGGACAGTCCATGTGTGCACCGAGGACAGTCCATGTGTGCACCGAGAACTGTCCCTGTGTGCACCGAGAATTGTCCCTGTGTGCACCGAGGACTGTCCCTGTGTGCACCGAGGACTGTCCCTGTGTGCACCGAGAACTGTCCCTGTGTGCACCGAGAACTGTCCCTGTGTGCACCGAGGACTGTCCCTGTGTGCACCGAGAACTGTCCCTGTGTGCACCGAGAACTGTCCCTGTGTGCACCGAGAACTGTCCCTGTGTGCACCGAGAACTGTCCCTGTGTGCACCGAGGACAACCCCTCCCACCTTCCCTCCCCTTTTCCCTTCCGCCTTCCTTTCTTCCTCCCTTTCTCCCTTACCCTTTCAAGCTTATCTTTAATTCCCTCCCTCCCTCCCTCCCTCCCTCCCTCCCTCCCTCCCTCTCCTCCCTCTCCATCTCACCTTTAATTGTTTGTATTTCTCTTTGTTTTGTTTTCTCCCTCTGTTTACACAACTCAGCCTTCATCTAGGCCTGCCTTGTTGCATGACGACGACCCCCCAAGTGTGGGTGCTACTGGTGCTACTTTATGTGGGGTGCTACTGGTGCTACTTTATGTGGGGTGCTACTGGTGCTACTTTATGTGGGGTGCTACTGGTGCTACTTTATGTGGGGTGCTACTGGTGCTACTTTATGTGGGGTGCTATTTTATGTGGGGTGCTACTTAATGTGGGGTGCTACTGGTGCTACTTTATGTGGGGTGCTACTGGTGCTACTTTATGTGGGTGCTACTGGTGCTACTTTATGTGGGGTGCTACTTAATGTGGGGTGCTACTGGTGCTACTTTATGTGGGGTGCTACTGGTGCTACTTTA
Organism: Homarus gammarus; assembly: GCA_958450375.1. Lineage (NCBI taxonomy): Eukaryota > Metazoa > Arthropoda > Malacostraca > Decapoda > Nephropidae > Homarus > Homarus gammarus. The sequence continues at coordinate 108,600 of CAUDMG010003710.1, read as the reverse complement.
TGTGGGGTGCTACTGGTGCTACTTTATGTGGGGTGCTACTGTGTGCTACTTATTGTGGGGTGCTACTTTATGTGGGGTGCTACTTAATGTGGGGTGCTACTGGTGTTACTTTATGTGGGGTGCTACTGGTGCTACTTTATGTGGGGTACCACTGGTGCTACTTTATGTGGGGTGCTACTGGTGCTACTTTATGTGGGGTGCTACTGGTGCTACTTTATGTGGGTGCTACTGGTGCTACTTTATGTGGGGTGCTACTGGTGCTACTTTATGTGGGGTGCTACTGGTGCTACTTTATGTGGGGTGCTATTGGTGCTACTTATTGTGGGGTGCTACTTTATGTGGGGTGCTACTGGTGCTACTTTATGTGGGGTGCTACTGGTGCTACTTTATGTGGGGTGCTACTGGTGCTACTTTATGTGGGGTGCTACTGGTGCTACTTTATGTGGGGTGCTACTGGTGCTACTTTATGTGGGGTGCTACTGGTGCTACTTTATGTGGGGTGCTACTGGTGCTACTTTATGTGGGGTGCTACTGGTGCTACTTTATGTGGGGTGCTACTGGTGCTACTTTATGTGGGGTGCTACTGGTGCTACTTTATGTGGGGTGCTATTTGTAGGGTGCTACTTATTGTGGGGTGCTACTGGTGCTACTTATGTGGGTGCCACTGGTGCTACTTTATGTGGGGTGCTATTTGTAGGGTGCTACTTATTGTGGGGTGCTACTGGTGCTACTTTATGTGGGGTGCTACTGGTGCTACTTTATGTGGGGTGCTACTGGTGCTACTTAATGTGGGGTGCTACTTGTAGTGGGTAGACTACTGATATTAGGTTAGATCAGTTTAGTGTTAGGGTGGTTAATCTTCAGGTGAACTAAGCTGGGGTGTCTACTCTTCAGGTGAACTAAGCTGGGGTCTCTACTCTTCAGGTGAACTAAGCTGGGGTCTCTAATCTTCAGGTGAACTAAGCTGGGGTGTCTACTCCTCAGGTGAACTATAGTGTGTCTAATCCTCAGGTGAACTAAGCTGGGGTCTCTACTCTTCAGGTGAACTAAGCTGGGGTGTCTAATCTTCAGGTGAACTAAGCTGGGGTGTCTACTCTTCAGGTGAACTAAGCTGGGGTGTCTAATTTTCAGGTGGGAAATACTCGTGTTTCTTACTCATGACCGAGGTAATCAGTCGCTTCTGGTCTGAAGGTCTCTACTACCAGGATGAGGGGAGAGAGAGAGAGAGAGAGAGAGAGAGAGAGAGAGAGAGAGAGAGAGAGAGAGAGAGAGAGAGATTCAACCATAGGAAGATGAAACCAGAAAACAAATATTAGAAACAAAACACGTGGGAGAGAGAGAGCAAGAGAGATGTGCATAACGCGTTGGGGAGCCTGTTGCCGTGATAGACAGCGGTAGTCAGGCGAGTGTCAGTAGGGCTGATGGCTCCGCGTCAGCCCCAGCAGGTGACGGGTGTGTTTGACAAGCTGACCGTCTCCCTTGTGTGGTGCTGACACAGCCCTTGTATGGCGGAAGGGGAGGTTCTTGGTGGCTTACTGGTGGTGATACAGGAGAGGAGAGAGAGAGAGAGAGAGAGAGAGAGAGAGAGAGAGAGAGAGAGAGAGAGAGAGAGAGAGAGCATGTGTGTTGTTAAGACAGGTAGTGTGATACATTACATTAGCCACTCATATACTCATAGCGTCCCTCCCTCCCTCCCTCCCTCCCTCCCTCTCTTCCCTCCCTTCTGTTCCCTCCCTCTCTCCCTTCCTCCCACACCTTCTCTCCCCTCTTTCCTCTCCCTCTTTCCCTCCTCCCTCTCTCCCCCTTTCCCTCCTCCCTCTCTCCCCCTTTCCCTCCTCCCTCTCTCCCCTTTCCCTCCTCCCTCTCTCCCCCTTCCCCCTCCCTCTCTCCCCCCTTTCCCTCCTCCCTCTCCCCCTTTCCCTCCTTCGTCTCTCCCCCTCTTTCCCTCCTCCCTTTCCCTCCTCCCTCTCTTCCCCTTTCCCTCCTCCCTCTCCCCCTTTCCCTCCTCCCTCTCTCCCTCTTTCCCTCCTCCCTCTCTTCCCCTTTCCCTCCTCCCTCTCTCCCCCTTTCCCTCCTCGCTCTCTCCCCCTTTCCCTCCTCGTTCTCTCCCCCTTTCCCTCCTCGCTCTCTCCCCCTTTCCCTCCTCGCTCTCACCCCCTTTCCCTCCTCGCTCTCTTCCCCTTTCCCTCCTCGCTCTCTCCCCCTTTCCTTCCTCTCTCTCTCCCCCTTTCCCTCCTCGCTCTCTCCCCCTTTCCCTCCTCGCTCTCTTCCCCTTTCCCTCCTCGCTCTCTCCCCCTTTCCTTCCTCGTTCTCTCCCCCTTTCCCTCCTCGCTCTCTCCCCCTTTCCCTCCTCCCTCTCTCCCCCTTTCCCTCCCTTTCTTCCCCTTTCCCTCCTCCCTCTCCCCCTTTCCCTCCTTCCTTATCCTCGCACTAAAGGATGGTATTGTCCTCGTTAGTACCAACGTACACAATTGGTTTGTTCGCGCGTGCACGTGTGTGTGTGTTCTTGGCCCACGTACACACATGGTGTGTCCACCTCCTTTGTCTACTTAGATTGGCAGTGATTCCATCCATCTTTATACGCAAACCGTTTCTCCTCCTCCTCTTGTCCCTGTACCCCCCCCCCCCCCACCCTTTACCATGTACAGAGGAGGTAAAGGACTACCCTGTGTACAGTTGTATGGGGGACGACCTCTGTACCCACGTGTATAGGTTGTAAGGTGTCCTCCCTGCTCCCCCACACACCACCCAATGCCGGGAAAGTGGTGATAGTAGTGGTGGTGAGGTGTACTCCCTGCCTTCACACACCACTCAGGGCCAGGAGTGGTGGTGGCGCACCATTTACTCACCGCCGTGTGGGTTATTTTTATCAGCTGTGGTACGGTAGAGCTTATCTTGTTCACGCACTTCAGGGTATTCTCTGAGACCATGGCGCTTACCTACTCCTCCTCCTCCCCCTCCCCCTCCTCCTCCTCCTTTCTCTTTACCTCCTCCTCCTCTACCTCATCTTCCCCTTCCTCTACCTCCTCCTCCTCCTCCTTCTCCTCCTCCTCCTCGTCCTCCTCCTTCTTCTACCTCCTCGTTCTCCTCATCTTCATCTACCTCCTCCTATTCCTCTTCTACCTCCTCTTCCTCCTTGACTTTCCTTCCTAACCTAACCTAACCCCCAGGTAACATGAAGGTATTTAATCATCAGGTGAAATAAGTTGGGGTGCCTAATCTTCACGCGGTCCATTTTTTTTTTAATTTCAAGTGCTTCCGAATGTATGGCAGACAGCCAGACAGGTCGACAGCTGCCGCGATCTGGCCACGCAGCTGGTACGAGGGGGGGGGGTGATGATGTAGGGGAGGAAAAAGGGAGGGGAGTAGGGAGGAAGAAGGGTGAGGTGAGGGGAGATAGATAGGTGGGGAGAAGGGGGAAGAAGGTAGGGGAGTGGAGATGAGAGGGAAAAAGAGAGTAGATATGGAGGCGAGAAAGAGGGGAGAGGAGGTAGAGTGGAAAATATGGAGAAGAGAAAGAGAGAGAAAAAGAAAAGGTTTGTTTTTTTAGTTTAACAAATTTATTGACAAAGCTTGTAGTACAATTTGCCTATTCTGAGT
>CAUDMG010003710.1:92500-100000 GCA_958450375.1 Homarus gammarus | reverse complement strand
AGCTCAGTAATGGAAGCTGCCGACGCCTTTGTTCCTGCCTAGAGTCGTCTTATGTTGAAAAGACCCTTCATCCGGTACTCGATGTCCACCCCGCCGGCTAAATTGGCACTGGCACGAGTAGGGAAGGCAGCCAAGAAAATGGAAAAAAGAGTTGGTGCCAGTACACACCCTTGTTTAACCCCCGTTTGGATGGGGAAGAACTCAGACTGGGTGCTATTGTGCAGGACACTGCCGTTCATGCCACCTTGGAGTTGCCTCACAATGACAATGAATTTTGGTGGGCAGCCATAACGGCTGAGGGTCCACCAGAGGGCTTCCCTGTTGACTGAGTCGAAGGCCTTGGTTAGGTCAATGAAAGCCATGTACAGGACACGACGCTGTTCTCTGCACTTTTCCTGCATCTGACGGGCAGCAAAGATCATGTCAGTGGTACCACATGATGGTCTAAAGCCACATTAAGATTCTGGGAGGAAGTTTTCCGCCTCAAAAAGAAGTCTGTTTAGGAGGACTCAGGCGATAATCTTGCCAGCTACGGACAGCAGCGAGATCCCACGGTAGTTGCCACAGTCTGACTGGTCTCTCTTATTCTTATTAATATTGACGATTGAGGCGTCTTTAAGAGCTTGGGGATGTCCTCCTTTTCCCATATATTCCCCAGGAGACAGTAGAAACGGCTGGTGAGCAGAGGTCCTTCTGCTTTATACACCTCGGTTGGGATTCCATCAGGCCCTGATGCTTTGTTATTTTTCATGTTTGATGGCAGTAGCTACATCATCCAGGGAGGGAGGATAGCTGAGGTGGGTCAGCTCTAGATGCTGTGGGACCTGCTGGGTAGCCAGGACATTTACATCAATGTTTCGGTTGATCATTAAATGGTAGTGCTCTTTACAGCGCTGAAGGAGGCTTTCATCGTCTTTAATTAGGGAGTTACAGTCGGATGAGCGGAGGGGGGCTGCACCACGAGTGATTGGTCCATAAAATGTTTTAGTGGAATTGAAGAATTTGCGCATCTTGTGCTGACCTGCAAATTCTTGTGTTTCACATGCTTTATTTTTAAACAAGTCATTCTGTAGATTGCAAAGTTCCTGCTGGGCCACCGCTTCCTTTTTGCAGAAGGTATTAGCTTTGGTCCAAAACTGAGGGTTATTCTGCCAGTCGGTTAAAGCAGCGCATTATCATGGACGAGTACATTGATTGCCGGGTCATATTCATCAAACCAGTTCCGGTGTGTTCCTTCGATCTGGTCGAGGGTCTCTGCAGGTTTTTGTCATGACAGAGTTGAGAATATCCTTTCCGGCACTGGAATTTGGGTTGTTTGTTGTCGGGTTGTTTATCAGCCCGTGTTCGAGCTGCTCTCTGAAAGCATGTGCTTATTGTGCTACTGCTCTATCCTCCAGACACATAGTGCTAAAACCTCTTCTGGAGGCTTGCTGCCTTTGCCATTTTGGAGTGACGTGAAGTGAGAGCTTGGCTCTGACGAGCCGATGATCAGTGTCGCAGTGGTTTGAGCCACGCATGGCACAGGTGGTGAGGACATCTCGGCGATCCCTTTCTCTGATAGTGATGTAGTCAATGAGATGCCAGTGTTTGGATTGTGGGTTTTGCCACAAGCCCCTTGAACTTGTGTGCAGCACACTTGCTGAGGAGGAGTGGGCTGTTTGGATTACACTTGTCTAGTCCATTTCTCCTGTAGTTCCTTGACAAATGTCAGCATCTCTGCCATCTCTGGCATTTAATTCACCTAGGAGCTCAACTTTATCTTCTCTGGGGATAGAGGTTAACACTCAATCGAGGTCGACTTAAAAGGTCTCCATGATGTCATCCTCTGCATCCAGTGTTAGTGTGTATGCACTGATGAAACAGGCATGACGTGAGTTATTCAGTGGGACTCTGAGCGTCATGATGCGCTCGTTGATCCCAGTAGGCATTTCAGTTAGCCTTTGTAAGATGCGTTGGAGGATGGCAAAGTCAACTCCATAAATGAGGTTTCTCTCCACAGAAGGCTTAACATTTCAGAAGAAGGTATAGCCAGACCCCCATTCTGTGAGTTGACCCTCGTCTGGGAGCCGGGACTCACTAATGGCTGCTATGTCGATGATATACCTAGCCAGCTCTTTTGCCACAAAGGCGGTTCTTCTTTCAGGACGCTCATATGTGCCTGTATCCAGAAGGGTCCTGACATTCCATGCAGCGACCATAAGATGTTGTATAGTTTGTTTTTGTTTGGATCTGTGATTGTGATTGTGCTTTCAACCGCATAAGGATGACCGAATTGGGTTAGGTTGGTTTTTTAGGCAGGCTATGTTTAGGGCACCTTTTCTAGCCCCCTTCCCATGTGGGGTGAGCAGAGTGGCTCCTCGAAATGGCTGCTCAGTCGCATAGACAGGACTGGATTGCACTGCTGCCTAGATCCCAGTGCATAAACGACCGTCTTATCTGTGCCGCCCATGTGCAGAGTTGTGACTAGAGACTCCCGGCAGTCATCTCTGCCTGTCCCTGTCGCCACTCGTCCATCGCCATAGGACTTTTGGGGGTACAGGGGTTTTGATGATGATGAGAGGTATGATGAGCTGGATGATGGCTACGTGTGAGTTGATTTATGTGGTGAGGCAGGAGCGCAGGCTGCAACCACACATCATGGCTCTCCCTTTTCCTGATCCAGTGGTGCAAGTGTTGCAACGATTGGGGAGAGGGAGAGTTGCAATGGACTGCCGATAGCCCAGTTTGTTGGGTTTCTTCTTGGTAACCTGTTCATGCATTGCCTTCGTCCGCCGGTGTAGTTGTTGGGTTCTCATGGTGGTCACCTCTTCCGCATATACTGCCTTTGGGGTTTTGTTGGTACTCTGTAAGTATGTCTGCCTGATGCGGGACTCCATTGCAGATTTTTCGTTCGGGGTTTACTCCCGTAGCCTTATACCTGCCAATGTTAATCTGCAAGGTAGCGAGGCAATGGCTGGTAGGCGCCAGGACGTGTCCACATGCCAGTGGGGATATGTGCCGTCCGTCTGGGGCTCACTGCTGCTCCGAGATCCCCTGCTGGTCTAGCCTGGTCCCACGATGAACCTACTGTAGTTACTGTGTGTTGCCACGAGGAGGCACAGCAGGAGTCTTGATGGTGAAGAGGCTGTGTACTGGTAGGGGAAGACTTATGCAAGTTGATTCCCTGTTCGCCACGAGGGCTAGCGGCGGTAGCTGAAAGCGAGAGGAAGCAAGCAGTGCTGGCACCTTAACACTAACATAATGCTGTCACTCCTGACGCATTTCACCACCCTGTGTGCGCACACACACACACACACACACTCTCTCTCTCTCTCTCTCTCTCTCTCTCTCTCTCTCTCTCTCTCTCTCTCAGTATACAATATTTACAAGACACATTCATGAAACAAACATAAGAAATAAAAGAAAATGAGTAAAACAAATGTTAGCCTCCCCCAACACAGCCTAATTTTAACAGACGTCTAAAATACTGACACAAACTTAACAGACACTTACATACAGACAATTAAGCTTAACAGACGCTTTCATGCAGATCATACAAGCTTAATAGACCTTTCGAAATGCATACACAAGCTTAGCAGACCCTTTAAAATACAAACACCCAGGCTTAACACAGGCTTACACAAACGCTTAACAGACGCTTAAATACAGACACACCAGCTTAACAGACCCCCAAAAATACATACACACCAGGTTAACAGTCTCTCAAATACAGACACACAAGCCTAACAGACGCTTACATACAGACACACACAAGCTTAGCAGACGCATACATACAGAAACACACGCTTAGATGCAGACATACAAGCTTAGCAGACGCATACATACAGAAACACACGCTTAGATACAGATATGCAAGCCTAACAGACGCTTACATACAGACAAACACAAGCTTAGCAGACGCATACATACAGAAACACACGCTTAGATGCAGACATACAAGCTTAGCAGACGCTTACATACAGACACACACAAGCTTAGCACCAGACACACAAGATTTGCAGACGCTTAAATACAGACACACAAGCTTAACAAGTCCGTTAAAATAGACACACAAGCTTAATAGACGTTTAAATACAGACACACAAGCTTAACAGACTCTTAAATACAGACACACAAGATTTGCAGACGCTTACATACAGACACACAAGCTTAACAGACGCTTATATACAGACACACAAGCCTAACAGACGTTTACATACAGACACACAAGCTTAACAGACGTTTACATGCAGACACACAAGAAGTTCAAGGACCCACAAAAATCTCAAACCCCAAACCAGGGAGAAAATTTTCAGGTCTGCTAAGTCTCAGGTCTTCAGGGGCGTCCCTCACGTTCGCTGACTCACTTGGGCAAGAATCTGATCCGCTGCGCTGTTCCGTCCCCCCCATCCCCTCCCCTTCCTTCCCGACATCCCCCTCCCCTTCCCTCCCTACTACCTCCTCCCTTCCTCCTCACTCCCTTCCCTCCCCTTACCTCCCGGCAGCGTTGAGGATCCCACGTGCATGAGAAAATGTATCTCCCCGACTTGCCAAGGGCGGGGCAGAGAGACAGAGGTTCTGGATTTGCTAAGGTGTGTGGGATAAGGGGGGGGGGGGTTGCTGAATCTGTTAAGGCTTGTGTAAAAGGTTTTGAATGTGTTTAGATCAGCCAAGCTTAGTGTGTGGTAGAGGGGGAAGGAGGTTCTTGATGCTAGGGTGTGTGGTAGAGGGGGGGGGGAGTTCTTGATGCTAGGGTGTGTGGTAGAGGGGAGGGGGTTCTTGATGCTAGGGTGTGTGGTAGAGGGGGAAGGGGGTTCTTGATGCTAGGGTGTCTGGTAGAGGGGGAAGGGGGTTCTTGATGCTAGGGTGTGTGGTAGAGGGGGAAGGGAGTTCTTGATGCTAGGGTGTGTGGTAGAGGGGAGGGGGTTCTTGATGCTAGGGTGTGTGGTAGAGGGGGAAGGGGGTTCTTGATGCTAGGGTGTCTGGTAGAGGGGGAAGGGGGTTCTTGATGCTAGGGTGTGTGGTAGAGGGGGAAGGGGGTTCTTGATGCTAGGGTGTCTGGTAGAGGGGGAAGGGGGTTCTTGATGCTAGGGTGTCTGGTAGAGGGGGAAGGGGGTTCTTGATGCTAGGGTGTGTGGTAGAGGGGGAGGTTCTTGATGCTAGGGTGTGTGGTAGAGGGGGAGGGGGGTTCTTGATGCTAGGGTGTGTGGTAGAGGGGGAAGGGGGTTCTTGATGCTAGGGTGTGTGGTAGAGGGGGGAGTTCTTGATGCTAGGGTGTGTGGTAGAGGGGGAGGGGTTTTTGATGCTAGGGTGTGTGGTAGAGGGGGGAGGGGGTACTTGATGCTAGGGTGTGTGGTAGAGGGAAGGAACAGAGGTGTGGTGGGGAGGTTCTGGCCAGTCTAGCAGAAGACAGAGGAGGGGCAGGGCGGAGAGGTCCAGGGTAGGGTAGGGCTTATTAGGTAGGCCAAGATGATGGGGGGGGGGGGGAGTCAGGAAGAAGGGTTGGACAAAAGTGAGGATAATTAAGGCAAGGGTGAGGAGATATAGGGCAGAACAAGGTGAGGAATGAGAGGCGGGGCAATGGTAGGGTGAGGGAGGAGGGGCAAGTTAGGGGTAGGAGATGTAGGGCTGGACGGGGAGGAGAGGTAGGACGGAGTGGGATTGGAGAGGCAGGTCAAGGGTAGGAGAGGTAGGGTGGGGGGTAGTGTAGGACTGTTGAACTCATCAGTCGCTGGTGTGATTCTGGCCACGCTGGCTCACCCCTCAGCCTTAATGGAGCGTCGTCGTCTGCCCACACGGTGTTGTGTTTACCACGAGGGAGAACGGCAGAGATATGTTCCTGTTGCTTGTTGACACTCGCTTGGGATGACCGTCTCTTACGTGTTAGATGATAGTTTACCATGACAGAGATAATGATAACAATTATAAACACTTATAAAAATGGAATAAAATGATAAGAAATACTTAAAAAATGATAAACAATGATAAACATTATTAGAAATATATAAAAAATGGTAAGATATAAAACAATGGTGAAAATATAAAAATGTTAAAAAATACCGAAGATAAACTTTATAAAAAATGGATTAGTACCTGACTGACTTTTTTACGACTATCCAAAATCTATCAACATCTATTTCAGAATATAATATTATTGTTTTGTTTACCTAGACTATACGGCAGAGATACGATCATGTTGTTGTTGATGTTATAGTTATTGTTGTGGTTGATGCTGATGTTGTTATTGTTGTGGTTGATGCTGTTGTTGTTGTTATTATTGTTGTGGTTGATGCTGTTGTTGTTATTATTGTTGTGGTTGTTGTTGTTGGTGCTATATTTAGTGTTGTGGTTGTTGTTGTTGGTTGTTGTTGTTGTGGTTGTTGCCACTGTGTATTCTTTCTTAGAATTCTGGATCCCGCAGCTCTCTGTCTATTAGCATTCAAACGAATTTCATGCGCCTGATCATCTTCTAGAGAAGGCCTTTCTGCTGTTTGCTATCTGTCAGCATTAAGACGGGATTCCTTTTCCTGATCTGTTTCCTGTGACCGACTGTCCGCTGTTCGCTTCGGCCGGCTCATCCGCTAGGCCACGGTAGGACGCCACCCTCCAGGAGGCTCCACATTGTCTCACTGTTCAGTCCCCAAAACTTCTTCCATCAATAGTTCATTAACGGTGTATGTAAGTTCCACCATGTTTTTCACTACAACGGTACAGCAAAGTGTATTTTTTTAGCATTAAACTGTTATTATTTTATTGTCTTATCATCACTACATATAACACCACCCATCATCACTACAAATAACACCATCCATCATCACTACATATAACACCACCCATCATCACTACAAATAACACCATCCATCATCACTACAAATCGGTAAAGTAGTTTCCGAGATTCTCCTGCAGACACACAAACAAACCAGCAAACACACACACAGACATACTTCTTTATTTTATATATATATATATATATATATATATATATATATATATATATATATATATATATATATATATATATATATATATATATATATATTCACACCACCATTGTCACTCCAAATCAATACTTGCTACAGTTCCATTGTTTACTTTGTGTGTGTGTGTGTACATCATCATCTACGAGGTGAACAACACTTGTATTATTATTATTGTTGTTGTTGTTGTAATTTTTCCCTTTTGTGTGTTTGTATTCCGTTTTGTTTGTTTGTTTGTTTGTTTCTCGTGTTTGTTGTGATTCGTTATAAGTTTGTGATGAGGGAAATGCTGTAGAAAGGTAATTTATATTAGCATACCTTAGTGTACAGGGATAGCTTAGGTGATAATGGTAGTAGATGTAGTAAGAGTAGATGAAATAGTAGTAGTAGTAGTAGTAGTAGTAGGAGCAACAAACGACAGTAGCGAGAGAGGGAGGCAGGAGGCTACTCATATGACAGGCCGGTTTAGACTACACCACACATGACTCAAGTACTTATGTCCCCTACAACAAGAGTGAACCTGGTCTGTTTACGGCACTGAGAT
>CAUDMG010003710.1:0-90000 GCA_958450375.1 Homarus gammarus | reverse complement strand
TTAGGTTTGGTTTAGTTAGGTTAGGTTAGGTTTGGTTTGGTTTAGTTAGGTTAGGTTTGGTTTAGTTAGGTTAGGTTAGGTTAGGTTTAGTTTAGTTAGGTTAGGTTTGTTTTAGTTAGGTTAGGTTTGGTATAGTTAGGTTAGGTTTAGTTAGGTTAGGTTTGGTTTAGTTAGGTTAGGTTAGGTTTAGTTAGGTTAGGTTAGGTTAGGTTTGGTTTAGTTTAGTTAGGTTAGGTTAGGTTTGGTTTGGTTTAGTTAGGTTAGGTTAGGTTTGGTTTAGTTTAGTTAGGTTAGGTTTGGTTTAGTTTAGTTAGGTTAGGTTAGGTTTGGTTTAGTTAGGTTAGGTTTGGTTTAGTTAGGTTAGGTTTGGTTTAGTTAGGTTAGGTTAGGTTTGGTTTAGTTAGGTTAGGTTAGGTTTGGTTTGGTTTAGTTAGGTTAGGTTAGGTTTGGTTAGAGTTAGGTTAGGTTTGGTTTAGTTAGGTTAGGTTAGGTTAGGTTTGGTTTAGTTAGGTTAGGTTAGGTTTGGTTTAGTTTAGTTCGGTTAGGTTTAGTTAGGTTAGGTTTAGTTTAGTTAGGTTAGGTTTGGTTTAGTTAGGTTAGGTTAGGTTTAGTTAGGTTAGGTTAGGTTAGTTAGGTTAGGTTAGGTTAGGTTAGGTTAGGTTTAGTTAGGTTAGGTTGTTTAGTTAGGTTAGGTTAGGTTTAGTTAGGTTAGGTTTGGTTTAGTTTAGTTAGGTTAAGTTTGGTTTAGTTAGGTTAGGTTTAGGTTAGGTTAGGTTAGGTTTAGTTTAGGTTTAGTTAGGTTAGGTTAGGTTTAGTTAGGTTAGGTTAGGTTTAGTTAGGTTAGGTTAGGTTTGGTTAGTTTAGTTCGGTTAGGTTTAGTTAGGTTAGGTTTAGTTTAGTTAGGTTAGGTTAGGTTTAGTTAGGTTAGGTTAGGTTTAGTTAGGTTAGGTTAGTTTAGGTTAGGTTAGGTTAGGTTAGGGTAGGTTAGGTTGCGTTAGTTTAGGTTAGGTTTAGGTTAGGTTAGGTTAGGTTTAGTTAGGTTAGGTTGGTTTAGTTTAGTTAGGTTAAGTTTGGTTTAGTTAGGTTAGGTTTAGTTTAGTTAGGTTAGGTTTAGTTTGGTTTAGTTAGGTTAGGTTTGGTTTAGTTTAGTTAGGTTAGGTTTGGTTTAGTTTAGTTAGGTTAGGTTAGGTTTGGTTTAGTTAGGTTAGGTTAGGTTTGGTTTAGTTTAGTTAGGTTAGGTTTGGTTTAGTTAGGTTAGGTTTAGTTTAGTTAGGTTAGGTTTGGTTTAGTTAGGTTAGGTTAGGTTTAGTTAGGTTAGGTTTAGTTTAGTTAGGTTAGGTTAGGTTTAGTTAGGTTAGGTTTAGTTAGGTTAGGTTTAGTTTAGTTAGGTTAGGTTTGGTTTAGTTAGGTTAGGTTTGGTTTAGTTTAGTTAGGTTAAGTTTGGTTTAGTTAGGTTAGGTTTAGTTTAGTTAGGTTAGGTTTAGTTTGGTTTAGTTAGGTTAGGTTTGGTTTAGTTAGGTTAGGTTTGGTTTAGTTAGGTTAGGTTTGGTTTAGTTAGGTTTGGTTTAGTTGGGTTAGGTTTGGTTTAGTTAGATTAGATTTGGTTTAGTTAGGTTAGGTTTGGTTTAGTTAGGTTAGGTTAGGTTATGTTTGGTTTGGTTAGGTTTGGTTTAGTTAGGTTTAGTTAGGTTAGGTTAGGTTTGGTTTAGTTAGGTTAGATTTGGTTTAGTTAGGTTAGGTTAGGTTTATTTAGGTTCGGTAATGTAAAGGTTAGGCTAGATAAGGTTACAGTACGTTAGATTAGGGTACTTAAAATTAAGGTAGTTTTTGGATACGATAGATTTGGTAGTTTGGGGTTTTGTTTTATAACCGATCTCATCCTTCAGCTAAAAATACCTAAATTATGCGGCGTACATCACCCTAATCCACAGTACTGATAGTTTAAAATCAGAAAATCATCATTAATATTTCCCTTCAATTTTGTATAATGGTGTTGGAAATTTGATAAGCCTTCTTTATTAATACTTATGTACATTAAATTTTTATTGAGTGGGTCAGTGTGATGGTGAAGCAGTTAATTTATTTCAACTGTTAATTATAATGTTTTTCTCCCTAAAATATTATCGTGTTTTTTTTTTCTTCAGTGTTCTACTACTCAATGATAGGTATATTATTTTGTGTGCCCTTGGTTGAAGATAAAACAAAAGTCTGCCTTAGTGGTGAAGTGTTGGTGTAAATATCCAGGAAATGTTTGCCTCTTATGTTTATGACGTTGTGGTGTGTTATAGCGACTCCATTAACATAAGAACATAAGAATAGAGGAAACTGCAGTTATGGGATCACTATATAACATGAGACGATCTTAGCCCGGGTTTGTCAGCCATCGTTGTGGTTTTAATCGTTGTTTAATCGTTATGTTTTATTTTTACCAGATGACAAATTAATTAATTCATTTCTTTCGTTGTAATGGTGTGAGAGCTCCTGGCCGGGGTTGAGTTACCAGTTCGGGATTAACGATTTGATTGACTTATTATTTCAACTCCAATCTTCCTCCTTGGGTGACGTCAGGATAAATAATACCTAAATATCTAACTCATAAAATACCAGTGTTTAGTTTTGATTGAATTCTATAAAATCAGTTCGTAAAGAGAAAAAGTGTTATAGAGAATTTAATACAGTGTTGACATCTGGCATCTGTCCGGCGGCTGTTGTCGTGTCACTTCGTTGCAGAGATTAAATGTGTTATTGTTTTTGTGACTCTCTCTCTCTCTCTCTCTCTCTCTGTCTCTCTCTCTCATCGTGTCAGAGTCCACTCGAGTTTATTAACAGCTGTGTGTATTGGTCACGACTATAAACAATTATTATCGTTTACCTACACCAAGTTTGTCTATGTTTAGCATCTTAGCCAAACAGCCATTGACCGAGTTGTTTATAGTGATGGTAGCGAGTAGAGTGACGCTGATAGTGAGAGTATTAAATATCGGGCTTATTTGTGTATTTAAATTTCAGTCGTAATTAATGTTTGTTTGTTTGTCTTTTCTGTCATCACTAAGCATATTATCGTCTGTTTCTTCGATTTTGTTTCAATTTCGTCTACTTTAATTTTCATTTTATTCGTCCGTTTTAATTTTTTGAGTTTTATTTTTTTCATTTCGTCAGTTTATTTTTTTCTTCGTCTTTTTTATTTAGTTTTAGTTTTTTATTCTCGTATTTTTTTCACTTTCGTCTTTTATTGTCATGTTCGTCATTATTTTTTTTGTTTTCGTCACTTATATCGTCATTATCACTATTTTAATGCCTCACTATCAATGACGTCACTCTCACGTAGAATATATGACTCACTATTATTTTCGCCGTTGTTAAGAGTCTTTCTCATTATCCTTATTCACTATCACTGGTTCCGTTATCATGGCTATCACCATCACTATCATCACTACTATATTCACTGTTAATGTAACTGTGGTCATGTTCGTCACTATATTTTTGGTTTAATATTTTTTTTTATCATTTATCACCACCACTATCACTACCATCACCATCCTCATCGTCATCACTATCATTATCCCAATCACTCACCATCACACTCATCGCCTTCATTATCCCACCCTTCACCATTACACCATCACCACCATCATTACCCCCGATCATCATTAACACTAGCATCATCATCACCATTATCATCACGCCATCACCATCACCTCATCATCACATCATCATCACCATCAGTCATTATATCATCGTCCCTCACATCATCACTACAATAGTTCCAGTTAATGAAGATAATGACCCTCGGGAAAGGTCATTGTAATCACCCCTCATTAACTATGTACAGGTGTGGACAAAACAGTCTGGACACCTGGCAGCATCCGGCACCTGTAACTGGGTCATTATGTGGTTGACTTAAAGCTGGTAAATACGGTTTCTTTAATTATCGTTCAACATGTTTTTGTTTCTTTAATTATCATTCAGTATGTTTTTATTTCTTTAAGTATCGTTCAATGTTGTTTCTTTAAGTATCGTTCAATGTTGTTTCTTTAAGTATCGTTCAGTATGTTGCTGTTTCTTTAAGTACCGTTCAGTATGTTCATTTTTTTCCTCACGTCACATTAAAAAAAGAATATTTTAAGCTTTGGAGTTAAATCTCAAGCTTCTCTCCTCCTCCTCTTCCTACTCCTTCTCCTCCTCCTCCTCCTCCTACTCCTTCCTTGCTTACTATCCTTCCCTCATTCTTTATCCTCCTTCCCTCCTCACCCCCTGAAAACACTCACAGTCCTTGTCATAGAAAAATAGTGAAGTGCTCCAGCAAAACACGGTGTGGGGGGGGGGGGGGGAGGGATTATCTGATTGACACACACACACACACACACACACACACACACACACACACACACACACACACACACACACACACACACCTTTGATGTTTTTAAAGTCTTCATCTAGCACACGTTATCTCCATGTGCTTCGTTACGTAAAAGAGACAACATCAAGAGAGAGAGAGAGAGAGAGAGAGAGAGAGAGAGAGAGAGAGAGAGATAAAGAAGGAGATGAAGAGAGAGATAAAGAAGGAGATGAAGAGAGAGATAAAGAGAAGGGGAGGTAGAGATGGTACAGGTCTGATAATCTCTCATAACATATTTTCTCTTTATTTTAGTTGAAGAGAAAGAGGGAAGAGGAGACAGAGAGAGAGAAGGAGAGAGTGAGAGAGAAAGGGAGTAGGAGAGAGTGAGAGTAGGGGAGAGAGAGTGAAAAAGAAAGTAAAAGAAAATTAATATAAGTGGAAGAGAAAAAAAGAAAGACAAAGAAAGAGAGACAAAGAAAGTACAATAAAGTAAATGAAAAAGAGAGAGACGGGGAGGATTAAGAGAGAAAGAAGAGACAGGAGAAAGATAATAAAAAACTAATAATCTCTCTCTCTCTCTCTCTCTCTCTCTCTCTCTCACATAAGGGATCGGATACTTTTCGTCTCCTCTTCAGAAACTTATTGATTACCTTATTGTATTTATTTTGGGTTAGGGTGTCAATTCTCTCTTTGTGGTATTTTCATGTTTAAAAGTTGTGTTTGATTGTTTTACTTGTTGTCTTACTTATAGTCGTTTATATTTTGTTTTATTGTCTTCTAGTCGTTTATATTTTGTTTTACTTATTGTCTTATAGTCGTTTATATTTTGTTTTACTTATTGCCTTACTTATAGTCGTTTATATTTTGTTTTACTTATTGTCTTACTTATAGTCGTTTATATTTTGTTTTATTTATTGTCTTACTTATAGTCGTTTATATTTTGTTTTATTTATTGTCTTACTTATAGTCGTTTATATTTTGTTTTACTTATTGTCTTCTAGTCGTTTATATTTTGTTTTACTTATTGTCTTACTTATAGTCGTTTATATTTTGTTTTACTTATTGTCTTATAGTCGTTTATATTTTGTTTTACTTATTGTCTTATAGTCGTTTATATTTTGTTTTATTTATTGTCTTACTTATAGTCGTTTATATTTTGTTTTACTTATTGTCTTACTTATAGTCGTTTATATTTTCTTTTATTGTCTTCTAGTCGTTTATATTTTGTTTTACTTATTGTCTTCTAGTCGTTTATATTTTGTTTTACTTATTGTCTTATAGTCGTTTATATTTTGTTTTATTTATTGTCTTACTTATAGTCGTTTATATTTTGTTTTACTTATTGTCTTCTAGTCGTTTATATTTTGTTTTACTTATTGTCTTATAGTCGTTTATATTTTGTTTTATTTATTGTCTTACTTATAGTCGTTTATATTTTGTTTTACTTATTGTCTTATAGTCGTTTATATTTTGTTTTACTTATTGTCTTACTTCTAGTCGTTTATATTTTGTTTTACTTATTGTCTTCTAGTCGTTTATATTTTGTTTTACTTATTGTCTTACTTATAGTCGTTTATATTTTGTTTTACTTATTGTCTTATAGTCGTTTATATTTTGTTTTACTTATTGTCTTACTTCTAGTCGTTTATATTTTGTTTTACTTATTGTCTTACTTCTAGTCGTTTATATTTTGTTTTACTTATTGTCTTATAGTCGTTTATATTTTGTTTTACTTATTGTCTTATAGTCGTTTATATTTTGTTTTACTTATTGTCTTCTAGTCGTTTATATTTTGTTTTACTTATTGTCTTATAGTCGTTTATATTTTGTTTTACTTATTGTCGTACTTATAGTCGTTTATATTTTGTTTTACTTATTGTCTTACTTCTAGTCGTTTATATTTTGTTTTACTTATTGTCGTACTTATAGTCGTTTATATTTTGTTTTACTTATTGTCGTACTTATAGTCGTTTATATTTTGTTTTACTTATTGTCTTACTTATAGTCGTTTATATTTTGTTTTATTGTCTTCTAGTCGTTTATATTTTGTTTTACTTATTGTCTTATAGTCGTTTATATTTTGTTTTACTTATTGTCTTACTTATAGTCGTTTATATTTTGTTTTACTTATTGTCTTACTTATAGTCGTTTATATTTTGTTTTACTTATTGTCTTCTAGTCGTTTATATTTTGTTTTACTTATTGTCTTACTTATAGTCGTTTATATTTTGTTTTATTGTCTTCTAGTCGTTTATATTTTGTTTTACTTATTGTCTTCTAGTCGTTTATATTTTGTTTTACTTATTGTCTTACTTCTAGTCGTTTATATTTTGTTTTACTTATTGTCGTACTTATAGTCGTTTATATTTTGTTTTACTTATTGTCTTACTTCTAGTCGTTTATATTTTGTTTTACTTATTGTCTTACTTCTAGTCGTTTATATTTTGTTTTACTTATTGTCGTACTTATAGTCGTTTATATTTTGTTTTACTTATTGTCTTACTTCTAGTCGTTTATATTTTGTTTTACTTATTGTCGTACTTATAGTCGTTTATATTTTGTTTTACTTATTGTCTTACTTATAGTCGTTTATATTTTGTTTTACTTATTGTCGTACTTATAGTCGTTTATATTTTGTTTTACTTATTGTCTTACTTTTAGTCGTTTATATTTTGTTTTACTTATTGTCTTACTTTTAGTCGTTTATATTTTGTTTTACTTATTGTCTTACTTTTAGTCGTTTATATTTTGTTTTACTTATTGTCGTACTTATAGTCGTTTATATTTTGTTTTACTTATTGTCGTACTTATAGTCGTTTATATTTTGTTTTACTTATTGTCGTACTTATAGTCGTTTATATTTTGTTTTATTTATTGTCTTACTTATAGTCGTTTATATTTTGTTTTACTTATTGTCGTACTTATAGTCGTTTATATATTGTTTTACTTATTGTCGTACTTATAGTCGTTTATATTTTGTTTTACTTATTGTCTTACTTATAGTCGTTTATATTTTGTTTTACTTATTGTCTTACTTATAGTCGTTTATATTTTGTTTTACTTATTGTCGTACTTATAGTCGTTTATATTTTGTTTTACTTATTGTCTTACTTTTAGTCGTTTATATTTTGTTTTACTTATTGTCTTATAGTCGTTTATATTTTGTTTTACTTATTGTCTTACTTCTAGTCGTTTATATTTTGTTTTACTTATTGTCGTACTTATAGTCGTTTATATTTTGTTTTACTTATTGTCTTACTTTTAGTCGTTTATATTTTGTTTTACTTATTGTCTTATAGTCGTTTATATTTTGTTTTACTTATTGTCTTACTTCTAGTCGTTTATATTTTGTTTTACTTATTGTCGTACTTATAGTCGTTTATATTTTGTTTTACTTATTGTCGTACTTATAGTCGTTTATATTTTGTTTTACTTATTGTCTTACTTATAGTCGTTTATATATTGTTTTACTTATTGTCGTACTTATAGTCGTTTATATATTGTTTTACTTATTGTCTTACTTCTAGTCGTTTATATTTTGTTTTACTTATTGTCGTACTTATAGTCGTTTATATATTGTTTTACTTATTGTCTTACTTCTAGTCGTTTATATTTTGTTTTACTTATTGTCTTACTTATAGTCGTTTATATATTGTTTTACTTATTGTCTTACTTCTAGTCGTTTATATTTTGTTTTACTTATTGTCTTACTTATAGTCGTTTATATTTTGTTTTACTTATTGTCTTACTTCTAGTCGTTTATATATTGTTTTACTTATTGTCTTACTTCTAGTCGTTTATATTTTGTTTTACTTATTGTCGTACTTATAGTCGTTTATATTTTGTTTTACTTATTGTCGTACTTATAGTCGTTTATATATTGTTTTACTTATTGTCTTACTTCTAGTCGTTTATATTTTGTTTTACTTATTGTCTTACTTATAGTCGTTTATATATTGTTTTACTTATTGTCTTACTTCTAGTCGTTTATATTTTGTTTTACTTATTGTCTTACTTATAGTCGTTTATATTTTGTTTTACTTATTGTCGTACTTATAGTCGTTTATATATTGTTTTACTTATTGTCTTACTTCTAGTCGTTTATATTTTGTTTTACTTATTGTCTTCTAGTCGTTTATATTTTGTTTTACTTATTGTCGTACTTATAGTCGTTTATATTTTGTTTTACTTATTGTCTTACTTATAGTCGTTTATATTTTGTTTTACTTATTGTCTTACTTATAGTCGTTTATATTTTGTTTTACTTATTGTCGTACTTATAGTCGTTTATATATTGTTTTACTTATTGTCTTACTTCTAGTCGTTTATATTTTGTTTTACTTATTGTCTTCTAGTCGTTTATATTTTGTTTTACTTATTGTCGTACTTATAGTCGTTTATATTTTGTTTTACTTATTGTCTTACTTATAGTCGTTTATATTTTGTTTTACTTATTATTATTTTTTGTGGGATTTATTGTTTTTGTTTAGTATAGTGACGTCATTCTCAGTATGTATGCATCAAGCCAGCATTACTCAGCCTCTCTCAGCATCGTTCAGCACCTCCCAGCTTCACTCAGGATCGCCTAGTGCTACTCAGCATCATTCAGCACCACCTAACATCACCCAGCACCACCCCAGCACCACCTAGCATCACCCAGCATCACCCCAGCACCACTTAGCATTTGGTGTGTGGTAGTACTGTTGCTCTCTGGCCGCCACCCTGCTCGTCGCCTCCTACCCTTCCATGTGATCCCAGAGCCCCTCATGTGATCGCAGAGCCCCCAATGTGATCCCAGAGCCCCCCATGTGATCCCAGAGCCCCCCATGTTATACCAGAGCCCCTCATGTGATCCCAGAGCCCCTCACGTGATCCCAGAACCCCTCATGTGATCCCAGAGCCCCTCATGTGATCCCAGAACCCCTCATGTGATCCCAGAGCCCCTCATGTGATCCCAGAGCCCCTCATTTGATCCCAGAGCCCCCAATGTGATCCCAGAGCCCCTCATGTGATCGCAGAGCCTCTCATGTGATCCCAGAGCCCCTCATGTGATCCCAGAGCCCCTCATGTGATGCTGATCTCAAACAGTCGGCCTCGTACGACATAGAACGGGGCATCATCATCATCATTAATCATCATCATCATCATTATCATTATCATCATCATCATTCTCCTCATCACAGCCACCGCCACAACCACCATCATCATCATCATCATCATCATCATCACGACAGGCAGCATACCGACCGAGGTTGTGGCTGGCGACGCCTGTGTGGCAGCATTCTTTTGTTTTACTTCATGGAGGATTGTGGGCAAGGAATGGAGGGACGGTAGACCAACAATGGACTGGCGGGAGGAGAGGAGAATGTGTGTGTGTGTGTGTGTGTGTGTGTGTGTGTTCTGGATAGTACAGTAATTTGAGTTGTTAAGTGGTGAGGGCTGATGAAAGATGATGTAATTAATTAAGAGCCATCATACCTGTCTCCTCGTGCAGGTGTGTGTGTGTGTGTGTGTGTGTTCTCTGAGACTCCCTGAGAATTTATTTTAGCTTAAGAAGATTAAAGGTTAAACTCACAGAAGAAATTGTAAATCACCTGAAGAATAAACACCCCAGTTTATTTCAAGACAATTTTTAAAAGCCTTAGCGTTAACTAACCTGATATGTCCCAGTTTTTAATGTTTTTTTTTATATATTTACATTTCTTAGTTAAATCCAAAGACGTGTATAATATAAATTTATTCTCTCTTTCGTTAAGCCCCAAAATGTTTCTAGATTAGTCTCTTTCATTAAACCCAATGACATGTAGATATTTATTTCCTTTTATAAAACCCAAAGACTTATAGATTTATTCCCTTTAGTGGGCAAGTTTCTTTACGCCATTTGCCTCTGTCTACCTCTGTCTACCTCTGTCTACTCACCAGTAATTAGGAACCTGGATGTTAATCGAGTTGCGGATCGTATTCTGAGGTAATGGTTAGCCAGTGTAGTTGGCGAGTTGTCCGGTCTTCTCGGACTATTCCTTGACACTGGGTCATGCAGCTCGTTAACTCAGGGTGTGGTTGTTGTGTTGGCGACAGCTTCTACACCTTAAACAAATTCACGCCTAGGTGGCCTAGGACCGGCCATCCTCGTTACACGAGGGGCGACCATTAATATTATTATTAATATGATAACCGATGGGTCAAGAGACAACACAGGTAAGCAATTAGTAATAAAGATTCCCGACAGCACAGGTGTAGCCGGGAGACTGGGGGGATGAGACGGAGTAAAAAATGAGCAGATTTATATTGCTGAGTAAAGGTGGTTGAGAGATGACCAATGTTATCTCCAGATCTTACCTGCCTCATCATGTCTTTCTTTCATTATTTCTTCGTCTTTCTTCTCTCATTTTCTTATTTTATTTCTTTCTTTTATTTCCTTTTCTTATTTTTATTTCATGTCTTCTTTCATTATTCTCTCTCTCTCTCTCTCTCTCTCACTTCTTGCCTTCTTTCTTTATTTCCTTTATCTTTCTCTGCCCATTTGAGTCTCTATTAGTGGATGTAAACAAAGGATTTATTTTTATATATCGTCAATAATTTTTATTTTATCTTTTTTTTTACAGGATTAAAATAGTGAGTTTGATTGTCCAAATTAAAAAGAAAAATGAAAAACAGATTTTATTTGTCAAAGGTCGATTTTGTTTTTATAGTTGAAAGTGATGTATTGATGTGTTATAGTGTGTTGTGGTGTGTTATAGTGTGTTGTGGTGTGTTATAGTGTGTTGTGGTGTGTTATAATGTGTTGTGGTGTGTAATGGTGTGTATGTGTTATGGTGTGTATGTGTGTTATAGTGTGTTGTGGTGTGTTATAGTGTGTTATAGTGTGTTGTGGTGTGTAATGGTGTTTATGTGTGTTATAGTGTGTTGTGGTGTGTAATGGTGTGTTGTGGTGTGTTATAGTGTGTTGTGGTGTGTTATAGTGTGTTGTGGTGTGTTATGGTGTGTTGTGGTGTGTATGTGTGTTATAGTGTGTTGTGGTGTGTTATAGTGTGTTGTGGTGTGTAATGGTGTGTATGTGTGTTATGGTGTGTATGTGTGTTATAGTGTGTTATAGTGTGTTGTGGTGTGTTATAGTGTGTTATAGTGTGTTGTGGTGTTATGGTGTGTATGTGTGTTATGGTGTGTCATGGTGTGTTATGGTGTGTATGTGTCATGGTGTGTTGTGGTGTGTTATGGTGTGTGTGTGTGTCATGGTGTGTTGTGTATGTGTGTTATGCTGTGTTATAGTGTGTTGTAGTGTGTTATGGTGTGTAATGGTGTGTATGTGTCATGGTGTGTTATAGTGTGTTGTGGTGTGTTATAGTGTGTTATAGTGTGTTGTGGTGTGTTATAGTGTGTTGTGGTGTGTTATGGTGTGTTATTGTGTGTTATGGTGTGCTATGGTGTGTATGTGTCATGGTGTGTTGTGTATGTCTGTGTCTCCCATCACTATGACCCCCCCAAAAAAAACTAATCCCCAGTCACCCCCTCTGATCCCCCTTACACCTTATACTCGAATAACCCTCTACCCCCTATCCCTCTACCCCTCTACCCCTCTACCCTTTATCCCCTACCCCTCTACCCCTCTACCCTTTACCCCCTACCCTTTACCCCTCTACCCCCTACCTCCCCCTCTCTAACCTCACTTCCAGCTCCCTCAGACCTCCATCTTCACTCCAGTCCTCCTCCTCCTCCTTCATCCCTCCTCCAACTCCCTCCCTCAGACCTCCTTCAGCCCTCCTCCAGCCCTCCTCCAGACCTCCCTCAGACCTCCTCCAGATATCCTTCAGACCTCCTCTAGACCTTCTCCAGCTCTCCTCCAGATATCCTTCAGACCTCCTCCAGCCCTCCTCCAGATATCCTTCAGACCTCCTCTAGACCTCCTCCAGCCCTCCTCCAGATATCTTCCAGACCTCCTCTAGACATCCTTCAGACATCCTCCAGAACTCCTCCAGACCTCCACCTCTCCTCCAGCCCTCTTCCAGCCCTCCTCCAGACCTCCTCCAGCCCTCCTCCAGATATCCTTCAGACACCCTCCAGACCTCCTCTAGACAGCCTTCAGACATCCTCCAGAACTCCTCCAGACCTCCAGCCCTCTTCCAGCCCTCCTCCAGACCCCGCCCTCCACAGACCTGGACATTAACATACCAGGAAGCCTCGAGGGTGAGCAGGCCTGACGCTAGACCAGTCAATTGGAATTATTCGCTGAGTATGTAGGTTCCTGAGCCGCCGCCGCCGCCTCCTACTGGTGGTGGTGTGGTGATAGTGGTGATGGTGTGGTGATAGTGGTGGTGGTGTGGTGATAGTGGTGGTGGTGTGGTGATAATGGTGGTGGTGTGGTGATGGTGTGGTGTGGTGATAGTGGTGGTGTGGTGATAGTGGTGGTGGTGTGGTGATGATGGTGATGGTGTGGTGTGGTGATAGTGGTGGTGGTGTGGTGATAGTGGTGATGGTGTGGTGTGGTGATAGTGGTGATGGTGTGGTATGGTAGTGGTGGTGTGGTGGTGTGGTGTGGTGATGGTGGTGGTGGTGTGGTGATAGTGGTGATGGTGTGGTGATAGTGGTGATGGTGTGGTGTGGTGATAGTGGTGATGGTGTGGTGATTGTGGTGTGGTAATAGTGGTGGTGGTGTGGTGTGGTGATAGTGGTGGTGGTGTGGTGATAGTGGTGGTGGTGTGGTGATAGTGGTGATGGTGTGGTGATAGTAGTGATGGTGTGGTGTGGTGATAGTGGTGATGGTGTGGTGTGGTGATGGTGGTGGTGTGGTGATAGTGGTGTGGTAATAGTGGTGGTGGTGTGGTGTGGTGATAGTGGTGGAGGTGTGGTGATAGTGGTGATAGTGTGGTGATAGTGGTGATGGTGTGGTGTGGTGATGGTGTGGTGATAGTGGTGGTGGTGTGGTGATAGTGGTGTGGTAATAGTGGTGGTGGTGTGGTGTTAGGTGATAGTGGTGGTGGTGTGGTGGTAGTGGTGTGGTTATGGTGGTGTGGTAATAGTGGTGGTGGTGTGGTGTGGTGATGGTGGTGGTGTGGTAGTGGTGGTGTGGTGATAGTGGTGGTGGTGTGGTGTTAGGTGATAGTGGTGGTGGTGGTGTGGTGATGGTGGTGTGTAATAGTGGTGGTGGTGTGGTATGGTGATAGTGATGGTGTGGTGTGGTAGTGGTGGGGTGGTGGTGTGGTAGTATAGTGTGATGATGGTGATACGATATGTGGGGTGTGATGTGGTGATAGTGGTATTGGTGTGGTGGTAGTGGTAGTGTGTTTGTGGTGTGGTGTGGTGTGGTGTAGAGGTAGTGGTGGTGTAGTGTGGTGTAGAGGTAGTGGTAGTGTGGTGTGGTGATGGTGATACAGAGACAAAAAAAAGACAAAAAAAGAAAAACTGACAAAAAGAAATAAATGAAACACGGACGGAGAAGAAAAGAGAGAGAGAGAGAGAGAGAGAGAGAGAGAGAGAGAGAGAGAGAGAGAGAGAGAGAGAGATAAAAGAAAGAAAGATAGACTGAATCACCAAACTAAAGCTTATAACACAACAACACAACAACAACAACACAACAATTTAACATCACAACACAACAACAACAACACAACAACAGCACAACAATTTAACATCACAACACAACAACAACACAACAATAACAACAACAACAATTTAACATCACAACAATAACAACAATAACAACATCACAACATCACAACATTAACAACATCACAACATTAACATCACAACATCACAAAAACACACCAATAACAACATCACAACATTAACATCACAACATCTCAACATCACAACAATAACAACATCACAACATTAACATCACAACATCTCAACATCACAACAATAACAACATCACAACATCTCAACATCACAACATCACAAAAACACACCAATAACAACATCACAACATCACACCAATAACAACATCACAACATTAACATCACAACATCACAACAATAACATCACAACATCACAACACCTCTTCAACAACATCACCTCACACACCAAATGATCGAAGGTGACAAATTACACCCACGATATTAACCCCCCCTTTATACAATAAGTGTATATAATAATGCCAATATGTTCAAGGACACTCTATCATACTCCATCACATTATAGGCCTCTTAAATAACAACCTGATATACCCTGGAGGTCTAATATACCATACTCTTGCCCCTGGTATATCCTATATGATGAGTTATGAACAGGATAGAAGTGATTCTTGTTTATATAATGATGTATGGAGTGTTTCTGTCTGTCTGTCTGTCTGTCTCTTTCTGCTTTTTCTGTCTGTCTGGAGGGATGAAAACGAGGATAACAGGGAAGAGAGAAAGACAGAGGAAAGAGACAGATAGACGGACAAATAGACAGACAGAACGGACCCCAAATGCCCACCACTACCTCCAGGTATTATTAAGCTTCGGTAAATCTGTCAAACTCAGACTCACCAAAATGGCATTACGAGGACTCCTTCTTCTCGCTCTTACTCTCGCTCTTGGTCTGGACTCTTACCCGGCCTGGACGATCCTCTGGTGTAGGGGGGGGGGGAAAGAGGAAGGTAAGGAGGGAGGGGAGGGTGGGTTGGAAAGAGGAAGGGAAATGGGAGGGGAAGAGTTGGAAGGAGGAAGGTAAGGAGGGAAGGGAGAAGGGGAAGTAGGAGAAGAAGGAAGAGAGAAAGGGAAGGTAGGAATGAGGAGGGTAGAGAGGAGGAGGGAAAGGTGGAGGTGAGGGAGGGAAGGAGGAGCGAGGATAACACACACACACACAGGCTGTACCTGGACTTATATACATACATAACACATCAGCTATCACTCTCTCTGTCCGTAAGTTCCCAAAGATTATTATTATATATATTGTGGTGGTGGTGTGGGGGAGAGAGGTGGGGGTGGGGTAGGGGGTGTGGAGGAGGGGTGGGGGTGGGGTTAGGGGTGTGGAGGAGGGGTGGGGGTGGGGTAGGGGGTGTGGAGGAGGGGTGGGGTGGGGTACGGGGTGTGGAGGAGGGGTGGGGTGGGGTAGGGGGTGTGGAGGAGGGGTGGGGGTGGGGTAGGGGGTGTGGGGGAGAGAGGTGGGGGTGGGGTAGGGGGTGTGGAGGAGGGGTGGGGGTGGGTAGGGGGTGTGGAGGAGGGGTGGGGTGGGGTAGGGGGTGTGGAGGAGGGGTGGGGGTGGGGTAGGGGGTGTGGAGGAGGGGTGGGGGTGGGGTAGGGGGTGTGGAGGAGGGGTGGGGTGGGGTACGGGGTGTGGAGGAGGGGTGGGGTGGGGTACGGGGTGTGGAGGAGGGGTGGAGGTGGGGTAGGGGGTGTGGAGGAGGGGTGGGGGTGGGGTAGGGGGTCTGGAGGAGGGGTGGGGGTGGGGTAGGGGGTTTGGAGGAGGGATGGGGTGGGTAGTGGGTGTGGAAGAGGGGTGGGGGTGGGGTAGGGGGTGTGGAGGAGGGGTGGGGCGGGGTAGGGGGTGTGGAGGAGGGTGTGGGGGTGGGGTAGGGGGTGTGGAGGAGGGGTGAGGTGGGGTAGGGGGTGTGGAGGAGGGGTGGGGGTGGGGTAGGGGGTGTGGAGGAGGGGTGGGGTGGGATGGGGAAGGGGGTGTGGAGGAGGGGTGGGGGTGGGGTAGGGGGTGTGGAGGAGGGGTGGGGTAGGGGGTGTGGAGGAGGGGTGGGGTGGGGTGGGGTAGGGGGTGTGGAGGAGGGGTGGGGGTGGGATAGGGGGTGTGGAGGAGGGGTTGTCCATTTATGAATTCTATTTTGTACACCTGTCTGTCCTTGAGTGGGTGGTGGAGGACACATGAATTAAGATTTGGTAGTTCCCCATCCCCTCTTCTGCACCTGTCATTCTACCTGTCAACCCTAGCCCAACCTAACCTAACCTAACCTAACCTAACTGCGTATCACCAATGTATTTCACCACTACATGTCACTGGAGTAGTTAATGTTGTAACGGTTGTATTGTAACTATGAATGATGGTTACACTATTAGATTATACAGGGGACGAGTAGGTATGACTGTATATATGTATGTATGTATGTATGTATGTACGTTTTTGTCATGCATGGTGGTGTGTCATGTATGGAGGTGTGTGTGTGTCATAGTGAGCCCGATCTGGATTGTAATTTCATACAATCAGTCAATTTACATATCATGCAATATTCATGGTCATGGGGATAATAGCACATGACCGTGTGTGTGTGTGTGTGTCTGTGTGTGTGTGTGTGTGTGTGTGTGTGTGTGTGTGTCTAAAGTATATATATATATATTTATGTTTGTGCCAATACCCACCGCTATTAATTAATTATTCTGTAGTAACTGTGATTGAGCTTATTAAACGACCTCTAAATTACAGGTAATGAGTCTGTGTTTACACCTGAGGGACTCTCTCTCTCTCTCTCTCTCTCTCTCTCTCTCTCTCTCTCTGTCTGTCTATCTCTAAAATACTTACACACACTTACAGTCACATGTACGTATAAAACCGTATGTACTTTATATATACACACATATGAACACACACACACACACACACACACACACACACACACACTACCGGTATACCAAATGATTTAATACACCAATCAGAACGCCTTGTTGCGCTTTAGGTGAGAGAATCCACCAATCAGCGTGCTCCAGGACTTCATCAATTCGTCGAATCTGCCAATCAGAGTATCCTTACCAATCTCATCACCACCATGTCGCGTGACTAGCCAATCAGGACGTTTCTCACCTAATTAATGTAAATAAATCCAACCAATCATGACTTCTTAATACCTACCCAATCCCACATAACCAAATTCTATCCAATCGTTACATCTCACCATCCAATCAAAGACCAATCCAATCTCTGTATCTTGACCCCTAATTACACGTGACCTCATTCGACTCAGTGGTTGGGTAGATGAATGGATGGCACACCCCCCTTCCTGGTCACGCTCGAAGTAGCCTCTCGAGTCACAGTGGTCACCCTCGAGTGGAGAATTTATGACGTGATATAGACCCAGTCACACGGAACAGAGGTACAGGGAACAGTCACACGGAACAGGGGTACAGGGAACAGCGGTACATGGAGCAGTCACACGGAACAGATGTACAGGGAACAGTCACACGGAACAGAGGTACAGGGAACAGTCACACGGAACAGGGGTACAGGGAACAGTCACACGGAACAGAGGTACAGGGAACAGTCACACGGAACAGAGGTACATGGAGCAGGCACATGGAACAGAGGTACATGGAACAGTCACACGGAACAGAGGGACATGGAGCAGTCACACGGAACAGAGGTACATGGAACAAGCACATGGAACAGAGGTACATGGAGCAGTCACACGGAACAGAGGTACATGGAGCAGGCACATGGAACAGAGTCACATGGAACAGTCACACGGAACAGAGTCACATGGAACAGAGCTACACGGAACAGTCACACGGAACAGAGTCACATGGAACAGAGCTACACGGAATAGAGCTACATGGAATACAGCTACACGGGACAGACCTACACGGGACAGACCTACACGGAACATTCACACGGAACAGAGCTACACGGAACAGAGCTACACGGAACAGAGCTACACGGAACAGTCACACGGAACAGTCACACGGAACAGAGCTACACGGAACAGTCACACGGAACAGAGCTACACGGAACAGTCACACGGAACAGAGCTACACGGAACAGGAATCAACCTCTACTGGTGATTAACTAGGATAATCTCTTAGTTTATGACCCGTGGCTTAATTATCTTACTTACCTCATTGTGGGGGAGAGGAGAGAGGGGAGGAGAGGAGAGGAGAGGAGAGAGAGGCAGGGGAGAGGAGAGGAGAGGTAGAGAAGGAGGAGAGGAGAGAGAGAGGAAGGGAGGGGAAAGGAGAGAAAGGGAGAGGAGAGGAGAGAGAGGCAGGGGAGAGGAGAGGAGAGAGAGAGGGGAGGAGAGAGAGGCAGGGGAGAGGAGAGGAGAGGTAGAGAAGGAAGAGAGGAGAGAGAGAGGAAGGGAGGGGAAAGGAGAGAAAGGGAGAGGAGAGGAGAGAGAGAGGGGAGGAGAGAGAGGCAGGGGAGAGGAGAGGAGAGGTAGAGAAGGAGGAGAGGAGAGAGAGAGGAAGGGAGAGGAGAGGAGAGAGAGAGGGGAGGAGAGAGGAGAGAGGGGAGGAGAGAGAGGCAGGGGAGAGGAGAGGAGAGGAGAGAGATGCAGGGGAGAGGAGAAGGGAGAAAGGGAGAGGAAAGGAGAGAGAGAGGTAGGGAAGGGAGAGGAGAGGGGAGGAAAGTCTTAAGGAGATGAAAGAGGAAAAGCGAGGGAAGAGAATTGGTTTTGGGAGATATTTAGGGAGAGAAAGAGGGAGTAGGGAAGGAATAAGGGGAGTTAGGGAGAGAAGGGAAGGGACAAATGATAAGATTGGTGTGAGAGAGAGAGAGAGAGAGAGAGAGAGAAAATAATAAAAAAGCACACACACACACACACACACACACACACACACACACACGTCACCTACACTCTTGTACAACAAAGTCAAAAGGTGTCGCTAATTACCACCGTATAAGCTGGCTGTCTCTATGGTGGGGTTATATAAGCCCCGATGAGTGCCGTGCTGTTAACTAGGTGTCAGGGGGAGTGAGGGGGTCAGGGGGAGTGAGGGGGTCGAGGTGAGTGAGGGGGTCAGGCGGAGTGAGTGGTTCAGGGGGTGTCGGGGGAGTAAGGGGGTCAGGGGGAGTGAGAGGGTCAGGGGGAGTGAGTGGGTCAGGGGGAGTGAGGTGGTCAAGGGGATTGAGGGGGTCAGGGGGTGTCGGGGGAGTGAGGGGGTCGGGGAGTGAGGGGGTGTCGGGGGAGTGAGGGGGGTCGGGGAGTGAGGGGGTCAGGAGGAGTGAGGGGGTCAGGGGGAGTGAGGGTCAGGGGGAGTGAGAGGGTCAGGGGAGTGAAGGGGTCAAGGGGAATGAGGGGGTCAGGCGAAGTGAGTGGGTCAGGGGGATTGAGGGGGTCAGGGTGAGTGAGGGGGCCAAGGGGAATGAGGGGGTCAGGCGAAGTGAGTGGGTGAGGGGGATTGAGGGGGTCAGGCGGAGTGAGGGGGTCAGGGGGTGTCGGGGGAGTGAGAGGGTCAGGGGGAGTGAGGGGGTCGGGGAGTGAGTGGGTCAGGGGGAGTGAGGGGTCAGGGTGAGTGAGGGGGTCAGGGGGTGTAGGGGGAGTGAGGGGGTCGGGGAGTGAGGGGGTCAGGGGGAGTGAGGGGGTCAGGGTGAGTGAGGGGGTCGGGGAGTGAGGGGGTCAGGGGGAGTGAGGGGGTCAGGGGGAGTGAGGGGGTCAGGCGGAGTGAGAGGGTCAAGGGGAATGAGGGGGTCAGGCGAAGTGAGGGGGTCGGGAAAAAAAAGGCGAGTGACGGGGTGTCGGAGGGGGGGGGGGGGGAGTCCACACCCACCCATACCAACCCCCACACAACACACTATTAGCTTAGCTAGGCGGTCAGCCCGCCCTCTCTTACCTCCTCCTAAATTTCATCAGTTCCGAACTATAACTTCCTTCCCCCACCTCTAATCTTCCTTCACCCTCCTGTCTCTACGAAAAGAAAAAAAATATACCAACCCCCACACCCACCTCCCACCCCCCCACACCCACCACCCACCCCCCCACACCCCACCCACCCCCCACACCCACCACCCACCCCCCCACACCCAAGAGCTCTCATCACCTACACCCTGACAGCCAAACAGTACTTACCGTCATCATCATTTTTTTATTGATTTTTTTTATTTTTTTATTATTATTTTTTTTCACGGGGATTATCTCTCCCAGACACAGGTCACTGACCCACACCGGGGGGATGGTGTAATAATTTTTCATAGTAAATAAAATTTAATAAAAAGTAAAATAAATTAATAATGATAATAATAATAATAAAGAACTATAAAGAAATACAAAAATGAAAAAAATAAAAATCAAAAGTGAGGAACAATATATGTATGTTGTGTTGTCAATAGTAAGAGAAACAATTGAGACCCTGCAATTGTGTGTAAATGAGGGAGAAAGTCAGATCAGCAACCTGGGACTTGGTCACATATAGCAGCAGGGTCTACCACTAGACAACACATTATGCTTCCAATGTCTTCCCAGGCGGTAGTACCTCCCTGTTTGGTAGCTGCCTACTACCCGAGCTCTGTGTATAATATTTCTGTATACAGTTAAAAGGACCAAAATTTTCGCTAACTCAATCAACGCCAGTCAGCTCTCTCTCTCTCTCTCTCTCTCTCTCTCTCTCTCTCTCTCTCTCTCTCTCTCTCTCTCTCTCGGTATTTTTTGTAATTTTTTGAACTTAAATTTATTTTATTATATCTTAGATCAATCTAACTTTTATATCAGCTAATTTGTTATATTTCAACTTTATTAGCGTAAACTTTTTTAATGAAACTTATATATTTAACTTTTTTAACCAAACTGTATTTAATTTTTTAACATTTGTTTTACTTGAAATTTTAAATTATTTTTTCCACCTAACCTAACCTAACCTAACCTAACCTAACCTAACCTAACCTACCTCAACAGACATCCGGCTTGGGGCTGAGAGGCAGCCCGAGTTCTTTATGGCGACGGAGAGAAGTTTTTTTACTCTTAAGTTAACGTAGTATCATGCCTCAACCTCCCCCCTGTCTCGCCCCTTCCCCTCACCTCTTTCCCCTCACCCCCTTCCCCTCACACCCCTCCCCTCACCCCCCTTACACCCCACCCCTTAACCCCCCCCCCCCCTCCGACTTGGCATCTTAAGGTGAGCAAAGTAGGTCAAGTCTTCTGGTAACTTATTGTAAGAACACGCTCCCTGGCTCATTCTCTCCCTCTCCCTGGCTCATTCTCTCCCTCTCCCTGGCTCATTCTCTCCCTCTCCCTCATAACACACTACTTCTCACTCCTAACACACTCCCTCTCAGTAACACTCTCCCTCTCACTAACACTCTTCCTCTCACTCCTAACACACTCCCTCTCAGTAACACTCTCCCTCTCACTAACACTCTTCCTCTCACTCCTAACACACTCCCTCTCAGTAACACTCTCCCTCTCACTAACACTCTCCCTCTCACTCCTCCCTCTCACTAATACTCTCCCTCTCCCTCCTCCCTCTCACTCCTCCCTCTCACTAACCCTCTCACTCCTCCCTCTCACTAACACTCCCCCTCCGTGTCCCACCGTCATATACGGTCCGTGAGCAGGATTATCGGAATGGCATTTCTTGAATTCTAAACGGCGTCGCTCGGGTGATGTCGCCCCCCCCCCCTCATAACGTCGGGTATCTGCATAGAAATCTACAGGAGAAACGACCAAACGTACCGTGGTGGGGGAGGGGGGAAGACAGTGCTATACTTGCCTGTGTCGTCTCTGCAGTGTCGGGTATCAATATAGAAATCTACAGGAGAAACGACCAAATGTACCGTGACGGGGGTAAGATAGTGTTATACCTCTCCTTGGAAGGGGGAAGACAATAGTATAGTCACTATAAGGATCTCGCCTCTATATCGTCGATTTTCATTAAGGAATCCCAGGGAGAATCGACCCTACGTAACGTGGTTGGTTAAGATAGTGTCATGTGTAAGGAGGAAGACAGTGTCATAATTTGCCACGGAGGAAGGGAGATGGCCATGTCATTTCTTGTGTCCATTACGTCGACTTCCAATAAGAAATAGACGGGAGAGACGACCGAATGTACTGGGGAGGGGCAAGATAGTGACATAACCACCCTACAGAGGGAAGAAAACAGTGTCATACTCACCTTGACCAGTTTCGCTTCCTTTCGGTCAAGTTTCAATGGATAACTCAGCAGGAAATACAACCATACGCTCAAAATATGGTGGAGACAAAACAGTGCTATGATTCACCCCTCTTGCCCTTACCACGGTCGAGTTACGGTCCACAGCCCATAGGAAAAACGACCATAAAGACCAAAAATGACCTATAATATTGGGAAGGTGTCATAACTTGCCACAGTGGGGGGAGGTGTCATGCCACTGCTGCTGCCTCGCCCCTCCCTCACACCCTCGTATTACACCAAGACGCTCATTGAGAAAACGACCTGACGTAGTGCCAGACTGTGTCACTACAGAGAGGGGGAGGGGGGGGGAGGGGGCTGAAGAGAGGGAAGAGGGGAGGGGGCTGAAGAGAGGGAAGAGGGGAGGGATTGAGAGAGGGAAGGTGGGGGGGGGGTGGGTGGGAAGGTTGGAGAGAGAGGGAAAGGAGGGATGGAAGGGAGGGAGCAAAGGGAGAAGGGTGTGGAGGGAAGGAGAAAGGGTGAGGGCAATGTCTTAACTCCTGCCGTCACCTCGACCTGCCTACTGACATGTTATCCACAACGTCGAGTTTTATCAGAAAAACCAATAGGGTGATCGACTTGATGTACTGTACCGTGGCCTGGCGTTAGGGGGCAAGACAGTGTTATAGTGGCTGCCGTCCACGCGTCCTGTCGCTGAGGAAACAAAACCCACGACCCTGACCACACCTGTACCACACCTGGCCACACCTGTACCACACCTGGCCACACCTGTACTACACCTGTACCACACCTGGCCACACCTGTACCAGTACCACACCTGTACCACACCTGGCCACACCTGTACCACACCTGTACCACACCTGTACCACACCTACAGTATACTACATGTTGAAGGTGATCAAGGCCCCGGGATTAATAAACTCCCATCTCACTTAATCTAATCTAACTTAACTTGATTTATGGCAACCTAACCTAACCTAACCTGACCTAACCTAACCTGACCTAACCTAACCTAACCTGACCTGACCTGACCTAACCTAACCTAACCTGACCTGACCTGACCTAACCTAACCTCCTAACCTAACCTGACCTAACCTAACCTGCCCTAACCTAACCTGACCTAACCTAACCTAACCTGACGTGTCCAGTGTGCGTGTCAACCCTTCCGGAACCTTGTCACTGTAGTAGAAAAAAAAATATATGAAGGAGAATTACAAACCCATACAGCCCAAAGTCGCTGAGTCACGTCTGTTTTTTTTTCTCTCTCGATAACACAAACACCTGACAACAACAGCTGACTCTCCTGGGACGTGTAAATCCCTCATGGCAGGTGTGTAAAGGTGTGTAAATAATATATTGTTACGCAAGATGTAATGGGATGACTTTATCGGAGGGAGGAAGGAAAGGTGTGTGTGTGTGTGTGTGTGTGTGTGTGTGTGTGTACGTACGTGTGTGTGTGTGTGTGTACGTACGTGTGTGTGTGTGTACGTACGTGTGTGTGTGTGTGTGTGTGTGTGTGTGGGTGTGGGTGTGTGTACGTGTGTGTGTGTACGTGTGTGTGTGTGTGGGTGTGGGTGTGTGTGGGTGTGGGTGTGTGTGTGTGTGTACGTGTGTGTGTGTGCGTGTATGTGTGTACGTGTGTGTGTATGTGTGTGTATGTGTGTGTGTGTGTACGTGTGTGTGTGTGTACGTGTGTGTGTGTGTGTGTGTGTGTGTGTGTGTACGTACGTGTGTGTGTGTGTACGTACGTGTGTGTGTGTGTGTGTGTGTGGGTGTGGGTGTGTGTACGTGTGTGTGTGTACGTGTGTGTGTGTGTGTACGTGTATGTGTGTACGTGTGTGTGTGTGTGTGTACGTGTGTGTGTGTGTACGTGTGTGTGTGTGTGTACGTGCGTGCGTGTGTGTGTGCGTGCGTAGGTCGCGTAAATCAGACAAGGTGAACGAGGCGTAATAACTAGGTGGCAGCTTTGGGGGGGGGGGGGGAAAGGGGGAGGAGGGGGAAGGGGGAAGGGGGAGGAGGAGGAGGAAGGGGGGAAGATGTATGCGTGTTGTGTTTTGTGGACTCATTCTCCCTTCTTCTCGCCCCTTTCCTCTTCCCCCTTCCTCTCGCCCCTTCCCTCTTCCCCCTTACTGTAGTCACCTCTCTCACCCCTCATCTTACCTCGCCACCTCTTCCTCCTCCCTAATTACACCTCCCTCTCCCTGCTCTTCTTAACTCCTCGCTTCCCCATCCCTCGTCCTTATCATTCTCCCCACCTCTGTCTTCCATCTCCCCTTCCTCTTACCTCTCTCTATTCCCCCTTACCCTCCTCTTTCCCCTTACCTCTCCCTCTTTCCCCTTACCTCTCCCTCTTCCCCCTTACCTCCCCCTCTTTCCCTTTACCTCCCCCTCTTTCCCTTTACCTCCCCCTCTCTCCCTTTACCTCCCCCTCTTTCCCTTTACCTCCCCCTCTTTCCCTTTACCTCCCCCTCTTTCCCTTTACCTCCCCTCTTTCCCTTTACCTCCCCTCTTTCCTTACCTCCCCCTCTTTCCCTTACCTCTCCCTCTTCCCCCTTACCCTCCTCTTTCCCCTTACCTCCCCCTCTTTCCCCTTACCTCTCCCTCTTCCCCCTTACCCTCCTCTTTCCCCTTACCTCCCCCTCTTTCCCCTTACCTCTCCCTCTTTCCCCTTACCTCCCCCTCTCTTCCTTTACCTACCCATCTTTCCTTTACCTTCCCTCTTTTCCTTTACCTCCCCCTCTTTCCCTCTACCTCCCCCTCTCTCCCTTTATCTTTCCCTCCCCCTCCCTTCCTTTATTCCTCTCTTCCTCTCCCCTCACCTCCCCCCCCCCAACCCTTCCGTAATTAAGGTGTGGCAGGTGATTTACTTCAGCATTTATTTTCTAATGTTTCCTTTACCTTCAATATTTTCCTCGAGTATTCATCTTGGATTTCCGAAGTGGATCATTGTTTCTCAGAGCTCCGTGTTCCGTGTGCGAAGTGGGTCAGTGTCTTCCCGTGTTCCGTGTTTGAAGTGGGTCAGTGTCTTTCCGTGTTCAAAGTGGGTCAGTGTCTTCCCGTGTTCCGTGTACGAAGTGGGTCAGCGTCTTCCCGTGTTCCGTGTACGAAGTGGGTCAGTGTTTTCCCGTGTTCCGTGTACGAAGTGGATCAGCGTCTTCCCGTGTTCCGTGTTTCCAGTGTCTTCCCGTGTTCCGTGTACGAAGTGGGTCAGCGTCTTCCCGTGTTCCGTGTTTCCAGTGTCTCTCCGTGTTCCACCATCAAGAGACCATCTCCCTCCTCCATCATCCAGCCAATATCCCTTCATTAGTAGTGGAAAATATTCGCCAGGTGTTAACAAAAGAAAAAAAATCGACGGTGTTTACAAGCAATCAAGTGGTATTTCGTCTCGTGTGGTTGATGATTTTGCTTTCAGAGTCATCTAAGTCCTTCTTGATCTACTTGGTGCTTCTAAACTACGACGAGTCTCTTATTTACACTTCCTCATATTCTTAAACTACGATATTTACGAGTTCCTTAAGTAAATTGACTCTCTGAACTACGTCTACGAGAGCCTTTGAGGTCACAGGTGTACACTTGGTCTTCTCAAACTACTATTCTTACGAGTGCTTTCAACGTGGGTGTTTGGTATTCTCACTACGATAATCTATACTGGGGGCTTTTACCTCTTTCCTGAATATTTTATGCGAGTTCACAAAACGTGCTGGGACTAAGCCAATAACCATTACAGCTCTCGAGGTGGTGTGCCATAGTGCAGTGGGTGGGCCGCCGCATCTTCCACGCTCGTCCACTAGCTTGTCTACACACACACACACACACACACACAATATCTCTCTCTTTTACTCTCTCTCTGTTAATTCGATCAATGCTCATAGCAACAGTTGGGACAGAGAAAATGAAGGTTCCAAAAAAAATAAAATAGTTAAGCAAAAAAAAAAAAAAAAATTAACCTTATATGAGTTTGTTGTTGCTAAGTGAACGCCTCGAGTTAAGGTTGCGTCTCAGTTAAGATATTTTGTTTTGGTCTTCGATTAATGTCAATTAGTTAAGGGAATTATTAAATCATCAGGTTAGTTTTGATTTGGTTAGGTTATATTTCGTTAGGTTAGGTTAAATCAGGTTATATTAAGTTAGATAAGGTTAAATTATGTTAGACTTACAAAATCATTTACCGACTAACCTTTAAGAATCTCACCTCCAGTCTGGTAAAACACCTTCTCTTTCCTTTATTAAATGTTTCTTATCTCTATATTATCGTGACTGTTTTAGATAGGAAGAGTGTGTGTGTGTGTGTGTGTGTGTGTGTGTGTGTGTGTGAACAGTTTGAATTCCCGTTAATGTTGTTTCTCGCCTAAGGAAGTTGGTCGCCCCTTACATAACCTGGTTTTAATTATTTTTTTCCTCTTTAACTTCCTTCTTGACTTCATCTTTAACTTACTCATTGACTTCGTCTTTAACTTCCTCCTTGACTTCCTCTTTAACTTCCTCCTTGACTTCCTCCTTGACTTCCTCTTTAACTTCCTCCTTGACTTCATCTTTAGCTTCCTCCTTGACTTCCTCTTTATCTTCCTCCTTGACTTCCTCCTTAACTTCCTCTTTGACTTCCCTTTAACTTCCTCCTTGACTTCCTCTTTGACATCTTCCTTAATTTCCTCCTTAACCTCCAGTTTTCCTTCCTGCCATACTCCTTCACCTTCGCTCACTCCCTCTACATTCCCCTCACCTTCCCTCACTCCTTCTACACTCCCCTCACCTTCCCTCACTCCCTCTACACTCCCCTCACCTTCCCTCACTCCCTCTACACCCCTCTCACCTTCCCTCACTCCATCTACACCCCCCTCACCTTCCCTCACTCCATCTACACCCCCTCACTCCCTCTACACCCTCCTCACCTTCCCTCACTCCCTCTACATTCCCCTCACCTTCCCTCACTCCTTCTACACTCCCCTCACCTTCCCTCACTCCCTCTACACTCCCCTCACCTTCCCTCACTCCCTCTACACTCCCCTCACCTTCCCTCACTCCCTCTACACTCCCCTCACCTTCCCTCACTCCCTCTACACTCCCCTCACCTTCCCTCACTCCCTCTACACCCCCCTCACCTTCCCTCACTCCCTCTACACTCCCCTCACCTTCCCTCACTCCCTCTACACTCCCCTCACCTTCCCTCACTCCCTCTACACTCCCCTCACCTTCCCTCACTCCCTCTACACTCCCCTCACCTTCCCTCACTCCCTCTACACACCCCTCACCTTCCCTCACTCCCTCTACACCCCCCTCACCTTCCCTCACTCCCTCCACACCCCCCTCACCTTCCCTCACTCCCTCTACACCCCCCCACCTTCCCTCACTCCCTCTACACCCCCCTCACCTTCCCTCACTCTCTCTACACTCCCCTCACCTTCCCTCACTCCCTCTACACTCCCCTCACCTTCCCTCACTCCCTCTACACTCCCCTCACCTTCCCTCACTCCCTCTACACTCCCCTCACCTTCCCTCACTCCCTCTACACCCCCTCACCTTCCCTCACTCCCTCCACACCCCCCTCACCTTCCCTCACTCCCTCTACACCCCCCCCCACCTTCCCTCACTCCCTCTACACCCTCCTCACCTTCCCTCACTCCCTCTACACCCCCCTCACCTTCCCTCACTCTCTCTACACTCCCCTCTCCTCCACATAGATTAGTTAGGTTAGGTTAGGTTTAGATTAGGTAAGGTAAATTAAGGTGTAGGGAGTTTCGGTTAGGTTAGGTTAGGTATGGGCAGGACACATTAGCGACCGGAACAAACACACATTACCAGATAGGCGAAATGTGTAACTCATTACACACGGACCTGTGTGTGTGTGTGTGTGTGTGTGTGTGTGTGTGTGTGTTCGTGTGTGTGTGTGTGTGCACAGGGTGGTGTAATGCGTCTAGTGTGGCAGTATTATGTTAGTGTTAGGTGCAAGCGCTGCTTGCTTCCTCTCGCTTTCATATACCACTGCTGGCTAGTCCTCGTGGCGAACAGGGAAGCAATTTGCACAAGAAGTCCTCTGCCAGTACACAGCCTCTTCACCTTCAAGACTCCTGATGTGCCTCCTCGTGGTAACATGCGGTAACTGGGTGCCTCGTGGGCCCAGGCTAGACCAGCAGTGGATCTCGGAGTAGCAGTGGGCTCCAGAGGGACGTCGCAGACATGCTTACAGAGCCCCAACAAGACCCCAACAGCGGTATAGGCGGAAGAGGTGACCAACATGGGAACCCAGCGACTACACCGCCGGACGAAGGCAATGCCTAATGGACAGACTACAAGGGCGAAACCCAACAAACTGGACTATCGGCAGTCCATTGCAACTCTCCCTCTCCCCAGTCGTTGCAACACTTGCACCACTGAATCAGGAAAAGGGAGAGCCAAGATGTGTGGTTGCAGCCTGTGCTCCTGCCTGACCACATAAATCAACTCACGCGCAGCCATCAACCAGCTCATCACACCTCTCATCAATATCAAAACCCCTGTACCCCCAAAAGTCCCATGGCGACGGACAAGTGGCGACAGGGACAGGCAGAGATGACTGCCGGGCGTCTCTAGTCACAACTCTGCACATGGGCGGCACAGCTAAGATGATCGTTTATGCACTGGGATCGAGGTAACAGTGCAATCCGGTCCTGTCTGTGCGACTGAGCAGCCATTTCGAGGAGCCACTCTGCTCACCCCACATGGGGAGGGGGGCTAGAAAAGGTGCCCTAAACATAGCCTGCCTAAAAAAACAACCTGTCTGGGCAACCGCACTCAGGAATGTCATCCTTGTGCGGGCGAAAACACAATCATAATCACAGATCCAAACAAAAACAAACTATATAACCTCTTCTGGTCACTGCATCGAATGTCAGGTCCCTTCTGGATATTGGCACAAATGAGTGTCCTGAAAGAAGAACCGCACTTGTGGCAAAAGAGCTGGCTAGCTATAACATCGACATAGCCATTAGTGAGTCCCGGCTTCCAGACAGGGGTCAACTCACAGAACGGGGGTCTGGCCATACCTTCTTCTGGAAGGATAAGCCTGCTGTGGAGAGAAACCGCATTTATGGAGTCGGCTTTGCCATCCTCCAACGCATCCTACACAGGGTAACTGAAATGGCTATCGGGATCAACGAGTGCCTCATGACGCTCCGAGTCCCACTGAATCACTCACGTCATGCCTTCTTCATTAGTATATACTCCCCAACACTGGATGCAGAGGATGACATCAAGGAGGCCTTTTAAGCCGACCTTGACAGAGTGCTAACCTCCATCCCCAGAGAAGACAAGGTTGTGCTCCTTGGTGACTTCAATGCCAGAGTTGGCAGAGATGCTGACATTTGGCAGGGAACCATAGGAAGAGATGGACTAGGGAAGTGTTATCCTAACGGCCTACTCCTCCTCAGCATGTGTGCTGTACACAACCTCACTATCACCAATACCTTGTTTAGGCAGGCTGACAAGTAAAAGAGTTCGTGGCAACACCCTCGATCCACACACTGACATCTCATTGACTACATCATTGTCAGAGAAAGAGATCGCCGAGTTATCCTCATTACCCGAGCAATGCCTGGCTCAGACCACTGAGACACTGATCATCGGCTCGTCAGAGCCAAGCTATCACTTCACGTCACCCCAAAATGGCGAAGGCAGCAAGCCTCCAGAAGAGGTTTTAACACTAAGCGTCTGTAGGATCCAGCAGTAGCACATGCTTTCAGAGAGCAGCTTGAACATGGGCTGATAAACAACCCGACAACAAACAACCCAAATCCCAGTGCCGAATAGGGTATTCTCAACACTGTCATGACAAAAACCTGCAGAGACCCTCGGCCAGATCAAAAGAATACACCAGGACTGGTTTGATGAAAATGACCGGACAATCAATGTACTCATCGATGATAAACGTGCTGCTTTAAATGACTGGCAGAACAACCCTCAGTCCCGGATCAAAGCTGATACCTTTCGCAAGAAGAAAGCGGCAGCTGTTCCATCTCAGCTATTCTCCATCCTTGGATGAGGTAGCTTCTGCCATCAAACAGATGAAAAATTACAAAGCCTCAGGGCCTGATAGAATCCCAGCCGAGGTGTATAAAGCAGGAGGACCTCTGCTTACCAGCCGTCCCCACTTTCTTAAAGACGCCTCCATCGTCAATATTTATAAGAACAGGGAAGACCAGTCAGACTGTGGCAACTACCGGGGGATCTCGCTGCTGTCTGTAGCTGGCAAGATTATCGCCCGGAGTCCTCCTAAACAGACTTCTTCCTCAGGCGGAAAACTACCTCCCAGAATCTCAGTGTGGCTCTAGAGTTAGACCATTCACGTGGCACCACTGACATAATCTTTGCTGCCCGCCAGATACAGGAAAAGGGCAGGGAACAGTGTCGTGACCTGTACATGGCCTTCATTGACCTAACCAAGGCCTTCGACTCAGTCAACACAAAAGCCCTCCGGTGTACCTTCAGCCGTTTTGGCTGCCCACTGAAAATCATTGTCATTGCGAGGCAACTTCACGATGGCATGAACGGTAGTGTCCTGCACAATGGCACCCAGTCTGAGTTCTTCCCCATGCAAATGGGGGTTAAACAAGGGTGTGTACTGGCACCAACTCTCTTCTCTATTGTCTAGGCTGCCTTCCTTACTCGTGCCAGTGCCGATTTAACTTGTAGGGTGGACATCCAGTACCGGATGAAGAGTTTTAAAACATAAACGACTACAGGCAGCAACAAAGGTGTCGGCAGCTTCCATTACTGAACTTCAGTATGCAGACGACCTCACCCTTGTCGCTCACACTGAACGCGACCTACAGAAGATCTTGAACACATACGCAGATGCGTATGCACACTTTGGCCTTGAAATGAATGTACGTAAGACTCAGATTCTCTTTCAACCTGCCCCTGGTTCAGCCACACCTACACCATCCATCCAACTTAACGGTACTACCCTCTGTTATGTTACCCACTTTCGGTATA
The DNA here is from genome assembly GCA_958450375.1 of Homarus gammarus. NCBI lineage: Eukaryota > Metazoa > Arthropoda > Malacostraca > Decapoda > Nephropidae > Homarus > Homarus gammarus. Next base: position 58,956 of record CAUDMG010003710.1, on the reverse strand, counting down.
TTGGCTCCCACCTGTCCACCAACGTGGACATCGCTGAAGAGATTCAACATCAGATTAGATATGCATCTCAAGCCTTTGGCAGACTCCGAAACCGTGTCTTCAGCTGTAAGGAGCTGAAATTATCTACAAAGTTACACGTATATCGAGCAGTGGTCTTCCCCACCCTGTTATATGGCAGCGAGACATGGGTCACATAAAGGAAGCACCTCAAGGCACTTGACGCTAGGATGACAAGAGAACAAATGTCAGTATTCTTGCTGACACCAACTATAGGAGCAACGAGGCTACCATTACCCATGAACAACTCCGTTGGACTGGCCATTTTACCTGCATGGACGACAGTAGACTGCCAAAGCTGCTACTTTACAGTCACCTAACGAATAGTAAACGTAACGCTGGTGGGCAACTGAAAAGGTATAAGGATAGTCTTAAGACAAACCTTAAAAAATGCCAAATCGACCCCCTCACCTGCGAGTCGATTACTCCACACCGGAACGCTTGGAGGAGCACCACACAAGGAGGTGTCAATACTTTCTAGTTAGCCCGACTGCATACCTAGGCAGACAAGCGCCAACGCCGGTAAGACGCTGCCGCCGCCCCTCCCGCACTAGATGTAGCCCCACACATGTGCATCATCTGTGAACGACCCTGCCAAGCCAGTATCGGCCTCTTTAGTCACCTCAGAGCTCACCAACGTAGGTGACATCCTTTATAACTCATATCATTGTATCATAGTTGATGATCGTCATACTCGATTCCGAGTGACAGCAAAGTAGTAGAAGTGTGTGTGTGTGTGTGTGTTAGGGGAAGGTTATTATTATTATTATTATTATTATTATTATTATTATTATTATTATTATTATTACTGTGTGTTTTTCCTGAAATTACCCCCAGCAGCATGAGGGCCTCACACACGTCAACATAACAACATGAAGGAACAAATATTGGCAGTGTCTTGTCTCTCCTTCAAGGCGTCGTAAAAAGCCTTCAATTCGGAATAGGAAATGAGACTTGTTTGAGGGATCTGGTAGGATCCCCTCTTACCCTTCCTGCCGCGTCTCTCTCTCTTTCTCTGCTAGGAATCTTTTTCTTTCCCATCCTATTGCTGGGAACCTCATCTTCCTTCTCCCCTTATTATAGCCTCCCCTCCCCTTTCCTCCCCTTTTGTGATTATGACCTCCAAGATCTCTCCCTCTCCTCTCCTAGCCTTCACCTCTTCATTCTCCTCTTTCTCTCACCTCTTACAGATCTCCTCATCCGCCTCTCCCCTTTCTTCCCCTTTCCCCACTCTTTCTACCTCTTCCCCTTGTTCCCTTCCCATTCACCTCATAATTTCCCTCCTTTGTACCCTCCCTCCTGTTTCATCCTCCATTACAATCCCCTCCCTCTCTTCCCTCTCATTTATTTTTTTTGGGGGGGCACCCCCCCCCCCTACATCCTTGTGTAAGGTGAAGCGTTTACAGCGCCCAACAAGGAAGCATGCTAAGTTCATGCTTGCCTTATGTCTCATGAGTTAAGGGCGTAGAAGCCTGAAGAGTCAAGGGCGTAAAAGCCTGAATAGTCAATGGTTTATGTCTAAGCAAGTTATTGGAAGCTCCAACAACTTGTCCCTGAATACGAATTCGCAACTTTCGATTTACAGCAGGTACCTACTTTTACTGCTAGGTGAAGAGGGACCAAGGGGACTAGAAAGAGTGTCCAAACAACTTCCGCCGGCCCGGGAATCGAACCCGCGACATCTTCCTTGCGAGGCAAGAGCGGTACCTCTCTACCACCAGCGCCCCTCTCATTCACCTTCTTCTCCCATCCTCCCTCTGACCCCCATCACCCCTCCCATTCCCCTCACGACCTCTCTCTCTCTCTTTCCTCTTTATCCCCACCCTCCAATTCCTTCCTCCTCTTCTCACCCTCCTCCTTCACACCCCTTCCATCGTCCCCATCTCTCCCCATCCCATCCTCCATCACAACTCCCCATCAATCCCCTCCATCATACCACCTCACCCTCCTCCCTCACACCTCATCACACACACACACACACACACACACACACTCTCCCCTAGGCCACCAAGATCCTCGACGACCTGTTATCACCGCCACCACACCAACCACACCCGCTGGCCTCCCTCGGCGTCTGCCACCACCACCTCACTGATGATTGTAAACTCCTCGATCGTAATTAATCTCCAGCCTAATTGGATTCAAACACTATTCTGGTATCTGCCTCTGATGCTCCTCATTACTGGTGGTGGTGGTGACGGTGGTGGTGGTGCTGGTGACGGTGGTGGTGGTGCTGGTGGTAGTTGTGGTGGCGGGGGGCGATGTTTACAGTTTTGACTTAATGTTTTTTTCGGTTTTCTTCGTTTGACTTTTATTTTTTTTTGGTTTCATCTTTTATCTGTTTATTATAATTCTCTCCTCTCTCGTCTTTTCTCTCTCGACTTTCCTTAAATATAAAATAATAATAAATACCAATAATTGATAATTCCACTACAATTATTATGTTTTTCTCTATATATCTCATTCTTCTCTCTCCTCCTCTTCCTTTATATTTCATCATGTTTCATCTTTTTTCGAACGATGGAACAACAGAACTATAAGAGAGATGAATGTTAACAAAAATATCCCCCCAAAACTCTGAATAAAACAAATGAGCATCAGTCTATCAAGGAAGACACGAGCAATGTTAATGCCCTACAAAGCTACTCGATTCTAAAGTCATTTCAGTGGATTTTTTCGACTCTCTCTCTCTCTCTCTCTCTCTCTCTCTCTCTCTCTCTCTCTCTCTCTCTCTATCTCTATCTCTCTCTCTTTAAGTAAGCAAGCAACATCGGAGTGAGCTCATTGGACCCGGTTAAATGGAGGTTCACATTGCCCGACACCGTGTTTATTTTGCTCCTCCCCGCTCCCTAAACACGTGGGGTTGAGTGAAGTGTGAGGAGGGAAGGGGGGGGGGGGGGTTTCTGTGTTTATAGATACTGTAAAAGGTTTCTGTGTTTATAGATATTCGACAGTCTTTTTTTTTCATCCTTCCTTCCTTCCTTCCTTCCCCTTCACACGTGTCAATAGTGAGTGTTAATGGCTTGCTGTGAGTTTTATAGCGAAAGGAAACGGATGAACTGTTGAAAATTAATGTTTGGGAAGTAGAAAATTGGTCGGGAGACTAAAAAAAGAAGAGGGGAAAGGTGGGGTGTTGGAGTGTGAGCTGTAAAGTGGAGAGATGGATGTTTGAAAATGAGTTTTGAAGATATAAAGCGACGTAGGGGACTGGAGTGGGGTCTTAGAGGTGTGTGGGTCTGAGAAGAGGCTGTGAGAGGGGGCTGTGAGAGGGATATGAGTTGGGGCTGTGAGAGTGGTGTGAGATGGGGCTATGAGAGGGGTGTGAGATGGGGCGAAGTGAGAGGGGTCTTAGTGGATGGGTTTGATAAGATGGGGCTGTGAGAGGTAGGTCTGAGAGGTAGGTCTGAGAGGTAGGTCTGAATATTCTAATAGAGAAGATTAAATTCCATTACTGATCGACTTGAAGGAAAAGTGAAAAAAAAATTGTATAATAATAGTTTATTGCTCAGGTGTGCTCCTAATTAAGACACTACACCTGTATATTACCTTCCCTACACACACACACACACACACACACACACACACACACACACACACACACACAAGAACTCTACCCATTGTATCACACTTTGGAACTATTTTAAACATTTGATAGGTGTATGAAAATGAATTTAGAAAAAAATAAGTGAATGTTGTGTCTGGTAACGAGTTTAGAGCCTCGATGAATACTAAAAGAGGAATGTAAAAAAGTTTAGTATATGTTGCAACACGAGTTTAAAGACTCTACGAATATTTCAGAATAAATTTATGAAGTCGATGAATATTTAAAAAGACTGAAAGCAAAAAAAATAATTGAAATGGCCAGAGAACATTTAATATTATAATAAATGTATAAGAAAAATTACCTGACAATTTTAATTAAGATCTGATAGTAATTTGGCAGAATAAATTTATATATGAAAATGAGGGGAAAAATAAGTTAATTTAATAAAGATGGTAATAAAATAATTTTCTCTGCTAAATGAATGTCATTTTTTTATGATTATCTGGATATAAATAAAAAAAATAAAACAAAAATTAACACTGAATTGAAACACGAGTGTAAATTAAATAATACATTCTGGTAAGTTACAGTTATTCATTTTTCATCACTGACGATATTTTTAACGTCAAAATTTTGCAAAAAAGAAAAAAAAATGAAAGAAAAAAAAATGGCTGAGTAAAAGTTTGGTCGCCATTAGGCAGCGAAATTGCAAATGTTTGTATTCATTTTGAGGTGAACTTTGGCACTGAGGTCTGAGTCGGGCACAGTGCGGGAATGATTGAGTTGAACCATCGAGTTGAGACGCTTCGGAGAGTCATTCATTAAGGAGTCATTCATTAAGGAGCTCGGGTGTTATGCTTCGGATGGGATTAAGATGAAACATTTAACCAGACAAACAAATAATCGACTCGGCATTTGAAACATTTTTGGGGGATTTTATTTATTATAGAGAATTACTTAATTTATTTATTTACTTTATTTATTTAATTTCATGTATATGAATATAAATTTATTTTCGTATTATAATAAGAGACGGGGGGTGGGGGGGGGGGGATTTGTGTATCATAGAAAATTATTATTATTTTTTTTCAATATTGTATAATAAAAATACAGCTAATGGAAAAAATATAAATAAATTCAAACCTTCAAATCAAAGAATTTTTATTTGGGTGAATATTTTTCATTAATGAGAATGAATTTATTTTATTTAATTTTATCGTATTTATTCTATTATTATTGTTATAGTCTATTTTCTTAACAAAAAAGATAAAATTGACTACGGAAAAAATGATCATCGTTTGTATTCAAGAGTTTTTAGAAAATAGTTTCACGATGAAGCAAAGAGTTTTTTTTTATGTATGAATTTTGTTGCTAATGACTGATAGAGAATTTGTCTTGTGGAAATAGACTGTTTGCGTGAGTGCCCTAATGGGATGGGGAGGGGGGGGGGGCCGGTTGTGATAATAGAGTCGGTTTTAATTGGCATTTACGTGTGATTGACGACTAAATTGTTTCCCAAAGAGCATCATCGTGTGTATCAACCCATTAATGATAGGAAGAATGAGGCTGTATCAGGTGGTAATGGCTTTAAGTGAGATACCCTCTCTTCTTCGTCTTCTTCTCTTCCCCCAACTCCCCCCTTCTCTCCTTCTCCCCATCCTCCCTTCTTCTCCTCATCTCCCATCAATTGTCAATTCAGATTAATTTTGTTTATCGACAATTAACACTCTCTCTCTCTCTCTCTCTCTCTCTCTCTCTCTCTCTCTCTCTCTCTCTCATACAAAGTTACCATAAGTCCTAAACACCTTTGTATTACCGACCTTGATAATTACCGTACCTGTACTTCAATTACCTGTATTCCCTATACTTGTCAATTAATTAGTATTTATCACATCATCAGAAACAGTAATTAATACATACAATTTAAAAAAAAAAAAGTCGAGGAGATGTTTCTGTATCTGTAATCCGTATTTGAATCCGGATTTTGAACACGCGAACATCACAACCATAACAATAAAGTGAATAACGTCGTAGGTCTGGCAGGGAGGCGGTGGACGTAAACAAACTGAACCCCGCCCACTTGAACACAATAAAAATAAACACTGCTTAATTGTTTTCATCTCTCTCTCTCTCTCTCTCTCTCTCTCTCTCTCTCTCTCTCTCTCTCTCTCTCTCTCTCTCATCCCAATTTTCTATTCTTCTCTTCCTTCTCCTCCTCTTCATCCGCCTCCTCCCCCCCTCCTTCTTCTCCCAATACCATCACACACTCACTTACCCTCTTCCTCCTCCTCCTCTTCCACTTCTTCCTCCTCCTTTTTCCTCTTCCACTTCTTCCTCCTCCTCCTCTTCCACTTCTTCCTCCTCCTTCTTCCTCCTGCCTGATGGTGATTTATCATGGTCCCTGGGGTCTGTGTAGGTGGGGGAGGCATAAAAATAAAATGACGTCATCGCAGTAATGGAAGGGAAGAGGAGAGGAAAAGGGAGGGTGAGGGAAATGGAATGAGAGGGGAAAGGAATAGGAGGGAAGGGGAAGAGGGAGGGGGTAGGTGAGGGGAGGGGAATAGGAGGGAAGGGGAAGAGGGAGGGGGTAGGTGAGGGGAGTGGAATAGGATGGAAGAGGAAGAGGGAAAATAATAGAAGTGGAAGAAGGGGGAAAGAGGGAGGGGAAAGGGAGGGAAGGGGAAGAGGGAGGGGGTGGGGGGATTACATGAAAAAATGACCCAACTTAAAAAAAATAAATAAATAAATAAAAACAAAAATGTGATTATGTTTAGTTGCCATTTATAGATTATCTTCATACTGTAATTTTCTTCTCTATATATGACCTCTATTAGACGCACCACTATGACCACTTTTAGCGCCACTATGACCACTTTTAGCGCCACTAAGACCACTTTTAGCGTCACTATGACCACTTTTAGCGCCTCTATGACCACTTTTAGCACCACTATGACCACTTTTAGCGCCACTATGACCACTTTTAGCGCCACTAAGACCACTTTTAGCGTCACTATGACCACTTTTAGCGCCACTATGACCACTTTTAGCACCACTATGACCACTTTTAGTGCGACTATGATCTTTTAGCACCACTATGAATCATTTTAGCATCACTATGACCCCTTTTAGCACCACTATGATCCTTTCAGCAGCACTATGACACATCTTAGCACCACTATAACCCCTTTAGCACTGTGACCCTTTAATGCCACCACTATGACCCCTATTAGCACCACAATGACACCTTTAGCACCTCTATAAGACGCACCACTGTGACTTCTCCATAACACGCACCACTATGACCTCCATAAGACGCACCACTATGACCTCTCCATAAGATGCACCACTATGACCTCTCTATAAGATGCACCACTATGACCTCTCCATAAGATGCACCACTATGACCTCTATAAGACGCACCACTATGACCTCTATAAGACACACCACTGTGACCTCTCCATAAGACGCACCACTATGACCTCTCCATAAGACGCACCACGCACCTTTAATAATAATCGGTTAATGAAGCTTAATCTTACCTGACAACTTAACTCTGGATAATCTCTCGGATTATTGGCCGCAGTGTTCCAATAACAACAACAACAACAACAGCAACTTTAAACAGTGTTGCCAACCCGACGTTAAAACTACGCTTGATTTAACCAGTTGTTTCCTGTGTGTGTGTGTGTGTGTGTGTGTTTACTCAGTCCCTCCCCTTGTGAGTCCCCCTCTCAGTCCTCCACCCTCTCCCCCCCCCCTCCCCCCTCCCTGGGAATGGCAGGTGAAGGCAGCAGGTGTTAACTCGTATGGATCCACAACATACAGGTGTGAGATCAGCTGTTGGGTCTCTCTTATCGGGGAACAACAACAAGGACTGGTAATATTTTATCTCTCTCTCTTTCTTTTATTTTTCTCTCTCCCTCTTTCTTTCTTTCTTTCTTTCTTTCTTCTTCCAATTTTCCTCTCTCTCTCTCTCTCTCTCTCTCTCTCTCTCCAAGAACTAAACCATTTCTCAACAAAAATAAACCTAAACCGATAATATACTCTTCAGTTGCTTAAGTAAATTCCTACGTTGAAAAAAATTACAAACAAAAAACAAATTAAACCACAACCAACTGTACCTAAATGTGGTTCAGGTTGGGAAGGTCCAGTAAGGTAATATGACCTTTACACCAGCTAGGTATAAGGACCATCACCTGGTAGTGTTTAGTGCCGAGAATTATTGGAACCCGATCGGATGACTGATTAAGAATAGGTGAACAGTTATTGGTTTCTACTCCTTTTTATTTATGTTTTAATTTATTCATTTGATCTTCTTCTTCTTCTTCTTCTTCTTCTTCTTCTTCTTCTTCTTCTTCTGTGTCTTTGTATTTATTTATCTTCTCTCCACACACACACCCACCCAACACACACACACACACACACGGGACAAAAAAAAAAAAATTTCTTCCTATTCTTAATAATTACTGTCATCAACAAGACCAAGTTAGTTCCCACAGCCTGTCATTATAAGCTCCCGGGGCAATAACAGGGACAAGCTACCATGATGATAGGGGCGTAACTCGTTGTGTGTTAGTGTGTGGCTGTTTAACTTATTGTCCATCTGGCCTTGTCTGGTCTGGTCTGGCGGAGAGATTTGGTACGGTTTAAATGAAAGGAATTAGACATAAAGAAAGAATGTGAGCAACAGAGAATAAATGGAAGTAAAGATAAGAATGAGAATAATTATTAAACGAAGAAGAGAAAGAGAATATAACGAAGAAAATAATTAATTGGGAAAAACAAGAATTAAGATGAGGAAGAAGTATGATTTTGGTTTTCCTGCGTTGGTTAGGTTAGGTTAGGTTAGGTTAGGTTAGGTTAGGTTAGGTTAGGTTAGATTAGATTAGGTTAGGTTAGGTTAGGTTAGGTTAGATTAGGTTATGTTAGGTTAGGTTAGGTTAGTAAAATTATTAAGCAACGAGACATGTTGTGATGTTTATCTCTTCAAGTTATTAAAGAATATACTCCACTAAGGGCCAAACCCTCCTACCGAATACCAGAGAGAGAGAGAGTGAGAGAGAGAGAGAACTTTGGTGGATGTGCGATGTGGAAAGTCGCCCCCCCTTCCTACACACACACATGACCCCGGACGCCCTCCTCACAGACCTAGCAGCACCCCCTTTCTCCACTAACATATCCCAGCACCCCCTCCCCTCACACAGACCCCAGCACCCCCTCCCCTCACACAGACCCCAGCACCTCCCTCCCCTCACACAGACCCCAGCACCTCCCTCCCCTCACACAGACCCCAGCACCTCCCTCCCCTCACACAGACCCCAGCACCTCCCTCCCCTCACACAGACCCCAGCACCTCCCTCCCCCACACAGACCCCAGCACTCCCCTCCTCTCACACAGACCCCAGCACCTCCCTCCCCTCACACAGACCCCAGCACCGCCTCCTCTCACACAGACCCCAGCACCTCCCTCCCCTCTTACAGACCCCAGCACCCGCTCCCTCACACAGACCCCAGCACCCCCTCCCCCTCACACAGACCCCAGCACCCCCTCCCTCACACAGACCCCAGCACCTCCTCCCCTCTTACAGACCCCAGCACCCCCTCCCTCACACAGACCCCAGCACCTCCCTCCCCTCACACAGACCCAGCACCTCCCTCCCCTCACACAGACCCCAGCACCTCCCTCCCCTCACACAGACCCCAGCACCTCCCTCCCCTCACACAGACCCCAGCACCTCCCTCCCCTCACACAGACCCCAGCACCTCCCTCCCCTCTTACAGACCCCAGCACCTCCCTCCCCTCTTACAGACCCCAGCACCCCCCTCCCCAGACTACAGCCCCCGAGAACAAGCCAAACTATGGGAAGAATTATAATGGTTAAACAATTAGTCCTTTAGAGAAGCTGGGCAGGTGGTGAAGTGAAGCCTTTGTTGGCATGATCCAGGAAGCTTCTTTTGTATTTCTCGTATTAATGGGAATGTTTGTATAGCGTTCTAGAGGTTTAATTATGCATACATACCCGCTGAGGAGGCTTCGTGTGTGTGTGTGTGTGTGTGTGTGTGTGTGTGTGTGTATCTCGTTTGAGGGCTTCATTATTTGTGTCCTGAGAAGGCTTTCACATTTGGACACTCACTTGGCTTCATTTATGGGGTTCATCTTCAATCATTGGTTATCATCTCTTGGAAGGCTGCACCACTCACCCTTACCTCTCTCTCTCTCTCCTTACACCTCCCATACCCTCCCTCTCTCCCTCTCTCTCCCATTTCCCTCCCTCCCCCTCCAAACCCTCCCTCTCTCCCTCCCCCTCCAAACCCTCCCTCTCTCTCCCCTAAAAGAAACCTCCATTGATGAAGGACACTACATCTCTTATGAGGGTTCCACAAATCCCCCCCCTCCCCCCTACAATTTACCTCTTTACAAAGGCTTCCAAAATCACAGGTTTTCATAGCCTATAAGAGGCTTCCATACTAGATTATCGGAAACCTTTTAATTAGAAACTCTCTCTCTCTCTCTCTCTCTCTCTCTCTCTCTCTCTCTCTCTCTCTCTCTCTCTCTCTCTCTTTATAAATAACAATCTAAATTATTTACGTATCACAATAAAGAGTAATTACCCTGACTACGGTATACACTCACTGCGGTATACACTCACTACAGTATACACTCACTACGGTATACACTCACTACGGTATACACTCACTACGGTATACACTCACTACGGTATATACTCACTACGGTATACACTCACTACGGTATACACTCACTCCGGTATACACTCACTACAGTATACACTCACTACGGTATACCCTCACTACAGTATACACTCACTACGGTATACACTCACTACGGTATACACTCACTACGGTATACACTCACTACGGTATACACTCACTACGGTATACACTCACTACGGAATACACTCACTACAGTATACACTCACTACGGTATACACTCGCTACAGTATACACTCACTACAGTATACACTCACTACGGTATACACTCACTACGGTATACACTCACTACAGTATACACTCACTACAGTATACACTCACTACGGTATATACTCACTACGGTATACACTCACTACGGTATACACTCACTACAGTATACACTCACTACGGTATACACTCACTACAGTATACACTCACTACGGTATACACTCACTACGGTATACACTCACTTCGGTATACGATCACTACGGTATACACTCACTACGGTATACACTCACTACAGTATACACTCACTGCGGTATACACTCACTACGGTATACACTCACTACGGTATACACTCACTACAGTATACACTCACTATAGTATACACTCACTACGGTATACGATCACTACGGTATACACTCACTACGGTATACGATCACTACGGTATACACTCACTACGGTATACACTCACTACAGTATACACTCACTACAGTATACACTCACTACAGTATACACTCACTACGGTATACACTCACTACGGTATACACTCACTACAGTATACACTCACTACAGTATACACGCACTACGGTATACGATCACTACGGTATACACTCACTACGGTATACACTCACTACGGTATACACTCACTACAGTATACACTCACTACAGTATACACTCACTACAGTATACACTCACTACGGTATACACTCACTACAGTATACACTCACTACGGTATACACTCACTACGGTATACACAAGGTCACACAACATCCTCTGACCTTAATCTCCCAAAGTTATTTTTCATATAATCTCATAATTACTGATAATATATTTTTCTCTACGAGGCCTCCACATTCATCAGTGTTGGGCAGTAGCGATAATCAAAGAAATAATTATAATACGATAAACCAAAAAATAATTACGATAATCCGAAATTTAATTATGATAGGGAAAAATAATTGTAATAATCAAAAAAATTAATCCTGTTGTTTGGAATATTTATAACAGTAATTACAAAAAAAGGGCAAAAATCTGAATGTTAATACGGTAATCAGAATAGAAATACGATAATCCAAAAAGCAATACCGAAAATTATCCCAGTAATCAAAACGAGTTCGATAATCAGAACATAAATACGATAATCAGATTATTAATGCCCCCCCCCCCCCCAAAAAAAACAAAAATAAATAATAAAATAAAAATATTACGGTAATCAGAAAATTAATACGATTTTCGGACAACTAACACGATAATTGGATAATAATAACACTAATAAAAAATAAATTAAGTTATCAGATAAAATCAATGCAATAATTAAAAAAATATACAAGTAATCGAAATATGACAAATATTCAAGTTACACCTAAATTGACGTTATAATACCGTTTTATTTCTGCTTAGTATAAATTAAACCAGGGGCGGGCTAAACCAGGGACGGGTTAAACCAGGGACGGGTTAAACCAGGGACGGGTTAAACCAGGGACGGGTTAAACCAGGGACGGGCTAAACCAGGGACGGGCTAAACCAGGGGCGGGCTAAACCAGGGGCGGGCTAAACCAGGGGCGGGCTATACCTGGGACGGGCTATACCTGGGACGGGTTAAACCAGGGACGGGTTAAACCAGGGGCATGAATTTTCAACATCCTCGTGGCCTCCTTCATTTTTCTCCCCCCCCCCCCCCCACAATAATGTTGACATAAAATGCAGATGAAGAGAACACCCTTATTTTATCTCAAGGTTGACAGTCACCATTATCTTATATTTTGATAGACTTACACGATTTACATAACTGACGTCACTAGACTAGAGTGACTACTAGACAAGCCTCACAGCAAACTTGAATTTGGTTGGGAAAAAGTTCATGTGACCTCTGCATATTTTGTCACAGCTCAATGGGAAGGCTGACATTGTTTCCGTTCTGTCAGGTGACTGATCCGAGATTGTGTCACTGACAATGCACATCTCATGTCCTGGTCCACATCCAGTCGGTTCCGGCTTTTACTCTTTATATGTAGAAGGGTGAAGAAACCAGATTCGCATAAATAGGTAGTTGAAAATGGCAAGAGGACTCGAAGTGCAATCTCGGTAACTTTTGGATATGATTGAGACATTGAGCACCAGAATACAGTCAGTGATCTTTCTTCATGGAGATCTTTGGCAGCAGAATCATTCTTGAGATCAAGAAATTCGTCCTGAACATCATTGGGAATGGTGGCAATATCAAGAGTGCCAGAGAAAGGATTCCTCACCTATTTCCCATCTTCCTCCTCGAATTCTGGGAAATACTTTTTGAGCTCACTTTCCAAGGATTTCAGGTGCTGAGTGATTTCAGTTTTGAGTGATGGGTCAAGCAGATGATCTTCTTTCTCATCAAGAACAGTTGAAAGATTCTCAAACATGGCAACATTTCCTGCATTGACTTTCCTTTGCCAATTCTGGAGCTTGGCAAGAAATGTACGAAGACAATCCATGAGGTGAAACACATTTCTGTCCTTGCCCTGCAGCTTGAGATTCAGCCTGTTCAGCTGCTCAAATATATCTGCTACATATGCAAGACGTGGCTCCCACAACACCTCATTCAAGTGACTTAATAGATCATCTTTCCCTTGCACTTCCAGGAACAACTTAAGCTCTCCCAGAAGTTCAAACACTCGATTCACAACATTGCTCTGAATCCATGTCTCTACAAAGGTTCTGGAAAAAGCGTGAGTTCAGATCGCCAGCTTTCACAAAGTTGACACATTTTACCACTGCCTCCAGGATCTTGAAAGTTCTTCAGGGAGGGTTTTCGACGCCAGTGCAAAACGATGCATCAAACAATGGCTCCCCTTGGCATTCGGAGCTACTTCCTTGACACGCTTCTGGAACCCCGATTTTGATCCCAGCGTCGCCGGAGCCCCATCCGTACAGACTCCACAACAATTTTCCCAGCTGATCCTGTTAGCTGTGAAGAAACTAGACAGCTTTTCCATCACATCTACAGCTGTTGTGGTGGTCTCAAGCTGTGTACAGAACAGATATTCCTCCTTGACGTCACATAAGAAAACATACCTAACAAACACCAGTAGCTGTGCACAAGAACTCACGTCCGTTGACTCATCCAGCTGTATTGCAAACACCAGTTGGAGATAATTTGATCTCCCGTATCACTTTTTTCCTTTATGTCATCTGACATTTCATAAATTCTCCGTTTCACTGTATCGTTTGACAAGGAAATTTGTTGAATTTTACGTTCACTTGCCTCTCCAAGAACCCGTTTGACCATTTTTAAAGCACATGGCTTCATTAAAGTTTCACCAATTGTGTGGGGCTTCTTTTGCTTTGCTATTTCGAGGGAAACCTCGTATGATGCCTCAACTACACTTATGGTCTGTTGTTGGAAAGCAACACTCGTCCAGTTTCTGTTTTCCCAAACTCCGTTCATGGCGCCTGAAGAAATCGGTGTCTCTCTCCGCATACTGTGGATGGATCGTCATCAGATGATGCTTCAGCTTACTAGGCCTCATAGAATCGTTCCCCAGCACTTTGAATCACAACACACACTGAGGTTTCTCAATGCCATCAGCGAGGATTGATGTAAATCCGTAGTTAATGTATCCATCGATGTACTTCCGCTTCTTGGCAACACCAGTAGCCATCACAAATATAGAGGAAATAAAGAAGAGAGAATGTCAGAACAGACAAACAGACAAGTGATAAAGACTAAAGAATGATAAAGAAGGACAGATAAATAGGACAAGAGGTAGAATGGCAAACACACACACACACACATTCACATTCACATACATATCACGCCCATGCACTCACACATAAAGCACACATACAGTCATACACAAACATGCACACAGGTAAACATTCACACTCAAGCTAGCAAGCTGAAGTTTACTTCCTGTAAGCAAGAACACGTCTCCTTTGACAAGCACTGCCCAACTTGGAAGAATGAGAAGAATAGTGAGTCATACCAATTTACCACTAAAAATGGTAGGATTATATAAGTAAAGAATGAGTATGAACAACAATGGCACCAATAAATAAGGAAGTAATTAATAAAGGAAGTGTACAAATATTTCACCCACGTAAAGCAGCGACCACATGAATTATGAAACAAAATAAGTAACACCAATTACGGAGTATATTATGCTTGAGTCAAACTCAAACACAATATATGGTTCAGAGACAATACACTCCACTGTTTTCGTGATGGTATCCCAGGCCAGACTGAGATCATTCGGTCCTATCACCACTTGCAAAGGGATGACACACGGACACGTACTGAACAAGTCAGTTCAGTAGCTTGGTCCAGCGCCTGTCACACAGACAGGGACTGGACCTGTGAAATCTTAAATAATCCGTAAAAAAAAAAAAAAAAAAAAAAAAAAAAAAAAAACAGCGTATGTAAATATTAAAATTGTATTGTCATTATGATTAAACAAAATGACAAAAAAAAAGAATTCTCCTCTGCCAAGTCAAAATAAGTAATACAAGTTTTGTTTAATTGAGATTCCCAACATTTTTTGGAAACATACAGCTCGCCGTGGCTCCAGGTTGAGAACCACTGCCCTAAACCGTAATAACAGGTGTATATCTTAAACCCTGTGTTACCGTTTTATATTTAGGCTGTAGGTAATAATACTAATGTAATATATATTGTTTATCTTTGGGTGTTAATGAAATGGTTGTGAAATTGGGGGGGGGGGGAGAGGAGGCAGGGGAGGGTAAGGGGGAGAGGAAGCAGGGGAGGGAAGGGAGAGAAGGCAGGGGAGGGAAGGTTGAGGGAAGAGAAGACTGGGGGAAGAGGAAGCAGGGGAGGGAAGGGTGAGGGGGAAGAGGAGGCAGGGTAGGAAAGGGTGAGGAGGCAAGGGAGAGAAGGGTGAGGGGGAAGGGGAGGCAGGGTAGGGAAGGGTGATGGGGCAGGGGAGAGAAGGGTGAGGGGGAAGAGGAGGCAGGTGGAGGGTAAGGGGGAAGAGGAGACAGGGGGAGGGTAAGGGGGAAGAGAAGGCATGGGAGGGAAGGAGGAGGGGAGAGGAGGCAGAGAAGGTGAGGAGAGAGAGGCGGGGGGGAGGCAGGGGGGAGGGTGAAGGGGGATGAGGTAGGAAGGACAGGGTAAGGGAAGGAGCAGGAGGATGAGGGGGAGATGAGGCAGGGTAAGGAAGGATGAGGGGGGAGGGTGAGGAGAAGAGGAGGCAGGGGGGAGGGTAATGGAGAAGAGGAGGCAGGGGGAAGGAAGGGTGAGGGGGAGAGGAGGCAGGGGGAAGGAGTACCAACTGACTGATGTTTAACTTGGCTGGTAGATGAGGGTCGCAGCCTCCAAGAATAACCTCTTCTCCCCCCCCCTCCCCTCCCCCCAGCCACGGGGAGGGGAGGGGGGACGGAAAAAAGGAGAGAAGAGCAGGAAGGGGGAAGGGGACAGGAGAAGGTGAAGAAATAAGGGGGTGAATGAAGGAATGTGTAGGAATAGGGACGGGGCGAGTGAAGGAAGGAGATGGGAGATGGAGGAAGGATAGAAGGAGGGGAAGACAAGGAGGAGAAGAGATCGAAACAGTGGAAGAGGGAATGGGAGGAAGGGGGAGAAGAGATGAAGAGGAGGAGGTGAGGCAGTGAGGGGGGTGGGTAGATGGGGAGTGGGGGAGGACGTGGAATAGAGAGAGGAGAGACAAGGTGGGGAGGAGGGGAGAGAAAAGACAAGGTGGGGAGAGAGAGAGAGGGTGGGGAGGATACATGAGTGGGGGAGAGAGGAGACAGTCGCTACGTTAAGTTGTTGCTACAGTGATCAACTCAGAAACCAAGCTTAAAATAGTCTGAGTTCAACTATTTTCTTATTTGTATTTATTTTCTTCATTAAACTGTTTATTTTATTTTTATATCCAATTTTTAATTCATATTTTATGGAAGAGATGAACTACTGTTGTGTGGCTTAAGAGGCCATTCACCTTCTCCTCCTCCTCTTCCTCCATCCACTCCTCCACTTCTTCTTCTTCTTCTTCATTCCCCCTTGTCTCCACCTCTCACTTCCGCCTCCTCTCTCCATAACGCCCATCATTCATTCGTTTCCCTCTCAGCACACACACACACACACACACACACACACACACACACACACACACCATAACTAGTAAACAAGTGACCACACCCATGCAAGAATTTCAGTGCAGTACGACAGTTTGGGCAGACAATAAACAAACACAGACACGAAACAAACACAGATAATAAACAAACACAGGCAATAAACAAACACAGTCACTAAGCAAACAAACACAGTCACTAAAACAAACAAACAGACAATAAACACACACACACATATTAAACAAACACAGACAATAAACAAACGCAGACACTAAGCAAACAAAACAGAGACACTAAAGAAACACAGACACCAAACAAACAAACACAGACAATAAACAAACACAATAAACAGAGACACTAAACAAACAAACACAAACACCAACCAAACACAATAAACAAACACCAAGAGAGAATCAGAGTATGAAGCCAAGTAGTTTATCACTGAGCCATATTTGACTGAGAAAGATTCGTCAAATATTTTCCCCCCAAAAGTCTTCAAGATGTTTATATAATGAAGTGTGTTTCTCAGGCTCCTCAAGAGACCCTTCCGTGTTTACATTGTTATCTCCTGAACCAACAAATGAGCGAGTGAGAGAGAGAGAGAGAGAGAGGGGGTGATAGAGAGAGTAAGGGTAAAGTGGAAGAGAGGGAAAGGGAAAATGAGAGAGAGAGAGAGAGTAAATGATAGTTAGAAAAGGAAAATGAGAAAGAGAATAGGAGAAAACGAAAGAGAAAGGGAAAATGAAATAGAAAAAAGAAAGAAAGAGAGAGAGAGAGAGAGAGCCAATCTCCAAGACCACACCATTCAGAGCTCACGTTTGAGGTGGTTTTAAATATCTTCTATAAGTATCGTATCTGTAAGTGTGCATTTATAAGTAATAAGTAAAAGCTGGAATTTATAGTTCTTAAGTAATGGGAACTACACAATTGATTAGTATGCACATTGCACTACTGTCTAATTCGTAAAGGTACTCCACACACATTTTGGGGGGAGGTGGGGGGAGTCCATGGTAGCTCCTTCACATACGCCACAGTTATAGACTTAGGATTTGTTTACGATTATCTACTACGTGCCATACCCACGTATGACTTAGGATTGTTACGTATCTAGCACTTTGTCACATACGCCACAGTTATAGACTTAGGATTTGTTTACGATTATCTAGCTCACTATTGCTTCACATACACCACAGTTATAGACTTAGGATTTGTTTACGATTATCTAGCTTACTATTGCTTCACATACACCACAGTTATAGACTTAGGATTTGTTTATATCACGTAAGTTATAATACTCCTTTATAAACAACTAATATATTTATATCCCCTTTCGTATAGTGTAAAGAGAAGGTTGATAACGAAGAAAACAAACAGGAAGGGAATAAGGAAGGGTGTGGTCAAACCTTATGACAGACTTATCGACTCCTGGTGGCAAAAAATATAAATAAAAAATACAAAAGTATAAGTTCCGGGAAGATATGGTATAACTTACAACAACGTGTGTAATAACAGATGACTAACGGCCTGCGGTGTTGCCACGTGTGTGTGTGTGTGTGTGATCAATAGAGAGCCAAGCTGGTGTACACTTAAACATTTGAAGTACTAGAGGTGGTGGTTGTGGGGGGGGGGGGGGAAATATGTATAATGTATATGTTTGTATATGTCTATTTCCGGCTAACACTTCCCTGGCCATGGCTACTACTGTGTGTTCTTCTGTATCTGTGCCTCTGAAGGGTTAACATGAGTGTATACTGACGAGTGTCGTGGATGGTGTAAGATGAGCTGTGTCAAAGATATACCTAAATATTTATACTATAACCTAACCTAACCTAATGTAACCTAACCTAACCTAACCTAACCTAACCTAACATACCTTAACCTAACCTAACCTAACCTAATGTAACCTAACATACCTTAACCTAACCTAACCTAACCTAATGTAACCTAACATACCTTAACCTAACCTAACCTAACATACCCTAACCTAACCTAACCTAACCTAACATACCTTAACCTAACCTAACCTAACCTAATCTAACCTAATGTAACCTAACATACCTTAACCTAACCTAACCTAACCTAGCCTAACCTAACCTAACCTAACCTAGCCTAACCTAACCTAACATACCTTAACCTAACCTAACCTAACCTAATCTAACCTAATGTAACCTAATGTAACCTAACATACCTTAACCTAACCTAACCTAACATACCCTAACCTAACCTAACCTAACCTAGCCTAACCTAACCTAACATACCTTAACCTAACCTAACCTAACCTAATCTAACCTAATGTAACCTAACATACCTTAACCTAACCTAACCTAACCTAACCTAGCCTAACCTAATGTAACCTAACATACCTTAACCTAACCTAACCTAACCTAACATACCCTAACCTAACCTAACATACCCTAACCTAACCTAACATACCCTAACCTAACCTAACATACCTTCACCTAACCTCTATCTATGAATACAAAGCAATACAACTCTGATTATGTTTTCCTTTGTGTTTTACAGGTGTGTGAGGAGGTACCAATCTAGCCTGAGCACCTGTTGAGACTGTCTACTGCAGCTACGTCTCAGGTATTTCTCACATGACGAATAAGACAGAACTTAAATAGGAAATCAGTTAATAGAGTTTTTGGTCTTTTTGGGACTGTTCTGAAGGTGTGTGTGTGTGTGTGTGTGTGTTAGAGAGAGGATCAGGGGGGGTTGTGTCGTTGTCTACCCCTGTGTCATGTCCGCTAGTCAGTGGGCGAGGCGTTGCATGGCTAAAACACATTTCGCCTTTTACAAAACTTTGCACTGTCGAAAGCCATCCTCACGTCTCTCACTCCCACACACAAAGTTAGCTCCTAATCCATCCCCCCCCCCTATCCCCCACCCCTCCATCCCCCCACCCCTCCACCCCCCCACCCCTCCCTTCCCCCACCCCCTCCTCCTCCTTCTACATGACTCCCAGAACCAGGTCTTAAGGGCGTGTTCCTCCCCTGTCAGTGTGGCTGTCTTGTGAGGTCCTCCAGTCAGTTACCTAGAGAGAAATATAACATGGTGGCGGTGGTGGTGGTGGTAAGTGGTGGTGTTGGTGATAAGTGGCATTATTAGTGTTCGACTGTGGTAAATGGTGGTGGTGGTGTTAGTGGTGATAAATGATGCTGTTGGTGGTGGTAAGTGGTGGTGGTGGTGGCAAGTGGTAGTAGTGGTAGTAATGGTGGTAAGTGGTAGTGGTGGTGGTAAGTGGTAGTATTAGTGTTGGACTGTGGTGGTGGTGTTAGTAGTAATAAGTGGTGCTGTTGGTGGTGGTAGTGGTGGTAAGTGGTTGTAGTGGTGGTGGTAGTGGTTGTAATGGTGGTAAGTGGTAATAGTGGTAGTAATGGTGGTAAGTGGTTGTAGTGGTGGTGGTAGTGGTTGTAATGGTGGTAAGTGGTAGTAATGATGGTAAGTGGTAATGGATAAGAAAGTCAGATATACTTGGTTCTAAGTGTTGTTGTTGTTGTTGTTATTAATGATCTCTACAACATAAGGACGATAAACGAGGAATTCTATTGACGTTGTTATTTTGTTAAGTCTCTGTGGAGGCGACTTGACACACATTCAGATAATTGGGAACAGAGCTTTAGGAGTGTCTTATATGACCTCCTAGATTCCCAGATACCCTTGAGATGACGACCGTGTGTGTGTGTGTGTGTGTGTGTGTGTGTGTGTGTGTGTGTGTGTGTGTGTGTGTGTTGACGACCAAAAGTTCTTAATTATTTGGGTACCTAATTTGACATAATTAATCAGGTACTGAATTTTAAGCCCATTTTGGCCAGTCGTGATTTAAGTGAGTGTGTGACTGACTGACTGATTCACTGACCGAGAAGATAATGACATTAATCGGGTTTAGATTTTAGACTCCCGGGGTTTGGTCAACTGTTGTGGTAGACTGAGGGTGGTAATGGTGGTAGAGTGAGGGTGGTGATGGTGGTAGAGTGAGGGTGGTGGTGGTGGTAGAGTGAGGGTGGTGATGGTGGTAGACTGAGGGTGGTGATGGTGGTAGAGTGAGGGTGGTGATAGTGGTAGGCTGAGGGTGATGATGGTGGTAGGCTGAGGGTGATGATGGTGGTAGAGTGAGGGTGGTGATGGTGGTAGAGTGAGGGTGGTGATGGTGGTAGAGTGAGGGTGGTGATGGTGGTAGAGTGAGGGTGGTGATGGTGGTAGACTGAGGGTGGTGATGGTGGTAGAGTGAGGGTGGTGATGGTGGTAGAGTGAAGGTGGTGATGGTGGTAGACTGAGGGTGGTGATGGTGGTAGACTGAGGGTGGTGATGGTGGTAGAGTGAGGGTGGTGATGATGGTAGAGTGAGGGTGGTGATGGTGGTAGAGTGAGGGTGGTGATGGTAGTAGACTGAGGGTGGTGATGGTGGTAGACTGAGGGTGGTGATGGTGGTAGACTGAGGGTGGTGATGGTGGTAGAGTGAGGGTGGTGATGGTGGTAGACTGAGGGTGGTGATGGTGGTAGAGTGAGGGTGGTGATGGTGGTAGAGTGAAGGTGGTGATGGTGGTAGACTGAGGGTGGTGATGGTGGTAGACTGAGGGTGGTGATGGTGGTAGAGTGAGGGTGGTGATGATGGTAGAGTGAGGGTGGTGATGGTGGTAGAGTGAGGGTGGTGATGGTAGTAGACTGAGGGTGGTGATGGTGGTAGACTGAGGGTGGTGATGGTGGTAGACTGAGGGTGGTGATGGTGGTAGACTGAGGGTGGTGATGGTGGTAGACTGAGGGTGGTGATGGTGGTAGAGTGAAGGTGGTGATGGTGGTAGACTGAGGGTGGTAATGGTGGTGGACTGAGGGTGGTGGTGGTGGTAGAGTGAGGGTGGTGGTGGTGGTAGAGTGAGGGTGGTGATGGTGGTAGACTGAGGGTGGTGATGGTGGTAGAGTGAGGGTGGTGATGGTGGTAGAGTGAAGGTGGTGATGGTGGTAGACTGAGGGTGGTGATGGTGGTAGAGTGAGGGTGGTGATGATGGTAGAGTGAGGGTGGTGATGGTGGTAGAGTGAGGGTGGTGATGGTAGTAGACTGAGGGTGGTGATGGTGGTAGACTGAGGGTGGTGATGGTGGTAGACTGAGGGTGGTGATGGTGGTAGACTGAGGGTGGTGATGGTGGTAGACTGAGGGTGATGATGGTGGTAGACTGAGGGTGGTGATGGTGGTAGACTGAGGGTGGTGATGGTGGTAGACTGAGGGTGGTGATGGTGGTAGAGTGAGGGTGGTAATGGTGGTAGAGTGAGGGTGGTGATGGTGGTAGAGTGAGGGTGGTAATGGTGGTAGACTGAGGGTGGTAATGGTGGTAGAGTGAGGGTGGTGATGGTGGTAGACTGAGGGTGGTGATGGTGGTAGAGTGAGGGTGGTGATGGTGGTAGAGTGAGGGTGGTGATGGTGGTAGAGTGAGGGTGGTGATGGTGGTAGAGTGAGGGTGGTGATGGTGGTAGAGTGAGGGTGGTGATGGTGGTAGAGCGAGGGTGGTGATGGTGGTAGACTGTGGGTGGTGATGGTGGTCGAGTGAGGGTGGTGATGGTGGTAGAGTGAGGGTGGTGATGGTGGTAGACTGAGGGTGGTGATGGTGGTAGAGTGAGGGTGGTGATGGTGGTAGACTGAGGGTGGTGATGGTGGTAGAGTGAGGGTGGTGATGGTGGTAGAGTGAGGGTGGTGATGGTGGTAGACTGAGGGTGGTGATGGTGGTAGAGTGAGGGTGGTGGCGGTGGTGGTAGTACTGTCTCCTTGCCTTAGTCTTTATTTACTTACTGACAGACAAAACTCAACCTGTACCTTTACCGACAGACAGACAGACAGACAGACACCGCCTCCATATAAGGACCGAGGAAGAGCCACCGATTTTGTACCAGAGTAGACCAAAAATCCCTCGGTCGCCATCAGTGACCATGAACGCTAGCCTAACCTAACCAACCATGGCCCACCATAACTCTCAGCATGACCCACCATAACCTTCACCATGACCCACCATAATTCACCATGACCCACCATAACCCCCATGACCCACCATTACTCGCCATGACCCACCATAACTCTCAGCATGACCCACCATAACTCTCAGCATGACCCACCATAACTCACCATGACCCACCATAACTCTCAGTATGACCCACCATAACTCACCCTGACCCACCATAACTCACCATGACCCACCATAATCTTCATCGTGACCCACCATGGCCCTCTATAAATCACCATGACCTACCATAACCTTTATCATGACTCACCATAACCCATCATGACCCACCATAACTCACCATGACCCACCATAACTCACCATAACTCTCCATGACCCACCATAACTCACCATGACACCACCATAACTCACCATGACCCACCATAACTCACCATGACCCACCATAACTCTCCATGACCCACCATAATTCACCATGACCCACCATAACTCACCATGACCCACCATAACTCACCATGACCCACCATAACCATCATCATGACTCACCATAACACTC
This sequence comes from Homarus gammarus, assembly GCA_958450375.1. Classification (NCBI taxonomy): domain Eukaryota; kingdom Metazoa; phylum Arthropoda; class Malacostraca; order Decapoda; family Nephropidae; genus Homarus; species Homarus gammarus. The sequence continues at coordinate 35,859 of CAUDMG010003710.1, read as the reverse complement.
ACCATGACCCACCATAACTCTCAGTATAACCCACCATAACTCTCAGCATAACCCACCATAACTCTCAGCATGACCCACCATAACTCACCATGACCCTCCATAACTCTCAGCATGACCCACCATAACTCACCATGACCCACCATAACTCTCAGACCCACCATAACTCACCATGACCCGCCATAACCCCCATAACCCACCATGACTCACCATGACCCACCATAACTCACCATGACCCACCATAACCCCCATGACCCACCATAACCCCCATGACCCACCATTACTCGCCATGACCCACCATAACTCTCAGTATGACCCACCATAACTCAGCATGACCCACCATAACTCACCATGACCCACCATAACCCCCCATGACCCACCATAACTCTCAGTATGACCCACCATAACTCTCAGCATGACCCACCATAACTCTCAACATGACCCACCATAACTCACCATGACCCACCATAACTCTCAGCATGACCCACCATAACTCACCATGACCCACCATAACTCACCATGACCCACCATAACTCACCATGACCCACCATAATCGTCATCGTGACCCACCATGGCCCTCTAACTCACCATGACCTACCATAACCTTTATCATGACTCACCATAACCCATCATGACCCACCATAACTCACCATGACCCACCATAACTCACCATAACTCTCCATGACCCACCTTAACTCACCATGACACCACCATAACTCACCATGACCCACCATAACTCACCATGACCCTCCATAACTCTCCATGACCCACCATAATTCACCATGACCCACCATAACTCACCATGACCCACCATAACTCACCATGACCCACCATAACCATCATCATGACTCACCATAACACTCACCATGACCCACCATAACTCTCAGTATAACCCACCATAACTCTCAGCATAACCCACCATAACTCTCAGCATGACCCACCATAACTCACCATGACCCACCATAACTCTCAGCATGACCCACCATGACTCACCATGACCCACCATAACTCTCAGCATGACCCACCATAACTCACCGTGACCCGCCATAACCCCCATGACCCACCATAACTCACCATGACCCACCATAACTCACCTTGGCCCACCGTAACTCACCATGACTCACCATAGCTCACCATGACCCACCGTAACACACCATGACCCACCATAACTCACCATGACCCACCACAACTCTCAGCATGACCCACCATAACTCAGCCAGACCCACCATAACTCAGCATGACCCACCATAACTCTCCATGACCCACTATGCCTCACCATGACCCACCATAACTCACCATGACCCACCATAAATCACCATGACCCACCATAACCTTCATCATGACCCACCATAACACTCACCATGACCCACCATAACTCAGTTTGACCCACCATAGCTCTCAGCATGACCCACCATGACTCTCAGCATGACCCACCATAACTCACCATGACCCACCATAACTCTCAGCATGACCCACCATAACTCACCATGACCCACCATGATCCGCCATAACCCCCATGACCCACCATAACTCACCATAACCTACCATAACTCACCATGACCCACCGTAACTCACCATGACTCACCATAGCTCACCATGACCCACCGTAACACACCATGACCCACCGTAACTCACCATAACTCTCAGCATGACCCGCCATAACTCCCATGACCCACCATAACCCTCACCATGACCCACCATAACCCTCATCATGACCCACCATAACTCTCAGCATGACCCACCATAACTCTCAGCATGAGCCACCATAACTCACCATGATCCACCATAACTCTCAGCATGGCCCACCATAACTCTCAGCATGACCCACCATAACCCTCACCATGACCCACCATAACTCACCATGACCCACCATAACTCACCATGACCCACCATAACCCACACACTGACCTACCATAACTCACCATGACCTACCATAACCCCCATGACCCACCATAACCTTCGAAAACCCATAATAACTCACCATGACCCACCATAACTCACCATGACCCACCATAACCCACACACTGACCCATCATAACCCACACCCTGACCTACCATAACTCACTATGACCCACCATAACTCACCATGACCCACCATAACCCACACACTGACCTATCATAACCCACACCCTGACCTACCATAACTCACTATGACCCACCATAACTCACTATGACCCACCATAACCCATACACTGACCCATCATAACCCACACCCTGACCCACCATAACTCACTATGACCCACCATAACCCACCTCAGAGGGGGGTTGTGGGGGGGGGGGGTGGGGACAAGTACCAGGAGGCGCCCTTAAGAAAGCGTCATAATGTAATGGCGTTCTGCTTGTCGCCCTAAATTTATGTGGACGGCGGTGACAAACACGAGTAATTTAGCAGGTCATGGGCTTTCTGCCACGCCTGCCACGCCTGCTGCTGTTACTGGTGGTGGAGGTGGTGCTGGGGGTGGGATGTGAGAGAGTGGTCCTGGTGGTGGTGGTGGGGGGTTGGGGGTTTGAAGGAGTGATGGTGGTGGGGGTTGGTGGTGGTGGTGCAGGTGGTGCTAGTGTGATGATGTTGGTATTGGCGGTTCTAAAGGTAAGGTCAGGTCTGGTCAGTAAGACACATGAAGGTAAGGTTAAGTCAAGTCAGCATTTATGGACAAATAATACATCAATGTTTACGGCTTCGGGTTCACGAATCTGAATCTCCTCGGGTGTTCGTGGTTCAGGAGGTGGAGATGCAACAGGACTTGTATGGGTGTACACAAGCTTTATATGTAGCATTAAACACCTAAGAATAAACTAAATTTGATCCAATTATCTAAATCTTTTAATCTATCAAAACTTCATCAAAATAACCAACCAAAATCTCCCTAAGGTACTTAAGGTACTTAAATTATCCCACCAGGAGCGAACTCGTAGTAATGGTTTTAAATTACACAAATTTAGATTTAGGCGCGAGATAGGTAAACACTGGTTTGGAAATAGTGGATGAGTGGAACAAGTTACCGAACATCACCATTAACTCAAATACACTGGATAGCTTCAAACATAGGTTGGATGGATATATGAGCGATAGGGGTTGGGTGTAAACGGGACTGCCCAGTTTCCTCTATTCTTATGTTCTTGTGTGTTAGAAACAACTGCATCCTCTTCCTACCAGTTAAATCCATCTTACTATTGTTCAGTCTCACCAATAAACATTTACCTGACTATCATGTGAAAAAAATCTGGATAATCATTTTTTTTAATTTACCGAGAATAATATTAAAACATAAAGTAAACTCAAACACATGTCAACAGGATAAATAATATAAATCGTAAATAAAAACAAAATACTGACAAGAAGAAGACGTCTACACCATTCATTATTACTAAACAACAACAAAGTCACCTTAAACACGTGAAGAAAAATATTGACCCCTGGGAGTACCACCTTCTACTAGTCTCTGGTGGGTGCTCCTGAGTGGCTCCTTCAGCACCTCCTTCTGGGCCTTCTTCAGGGTGCTCTTAGGGTACACCGACCAAGGGGGAGGTAGTGAAGGGGGGGGGGGATTGGGTGGGGAAGAGGAGGAGGGGGGGTAAGGATGGAAGGAAGGAGGAGGGGGGTTAGGATGGTAGTGAAGGGGGGGTTAGGATGGCAGGAAGGAGGAGGGGGGTTAGGATGGTAGTGAAGGGGGGGTTAGGATGGCAGGAAGGAGGAGGGGGGTTAGGATGGTAGTGAAGGGGGGGTCAGGAGGATGAGGGGGGTAGGATGGTAGTGATGGGGGGTTGGAGGGGGGAGGAGGAGGGGTGGTAGGATGGTAGTGAAGGGAGGTTTGGGTAGGAAGGAGGAGGGTGGCAGGATGGTTGGAGGGGGTAGGAGGAGGGTGGTAGGATGGTTGGAGGGGGGAGGGGGACCAGCAGAGCACCAACACACTACCAGGAATCACGATGAAATTCTCAGGTCTTCCTCGGTAGTACGGAAAAAACCTCCATTTAACGGACACTAAAATCCGTTATTTAGAGGATTCATATATAACGGAGTGTAACCTCTTAGATAGTCTGTTATATGGAGGTTTCAAATTTAACGAAACCTCGATATACTGAACTACATTCCCATTTAGTACGTTAAATACTGGTCTCACTATAGTACTAGCTCTAGCACCACGTATAGTACTATCTCTAGCACCACGTATAGTACTATCTGTAGCACCACGTATAGTACTATCTCTAGCACCACGTATAGTACTATCTCTAGCACCACGTATAGTACTGTCTCTAGCACCACGTATAGTACTATCTGTAGCACCACTTATAGTACTATCTGTAGCACCACTTATAGTACTGTCTCTAGCACCACTTATAGTACTATCTCTAGCACCACTTATAGTACTATCTCTAGCACCACGTATAGTACTGTCTCTAGCACCACGTATAGTGCTGTCTCTAGCACCACGTATAGTACTATCTGTAGCACCACTTATAGTACTATCTGTAGCACCACTTATAGTACTATCTCTAGCACCACGTATAGTACTGTCTCTAGCACCACGTATAGTACTATCTCTAGCACCACGTATAGTACTGTCTCTAGCACCACGTATAGTACTATCTGTAGCACCACTTATAGTACTATCTGTAGCACCACTTATAGTACTGTCTCTAGCACCACTTATAGTACTATCTCTAGCACCACTTATAGTACTATCTCTAGCACCACGTATAGTACTGTCTCTAGCACCACGTATAGTACTGTCTCTAGCACCACTTATAGTACTGTCTCTAGCACCACTTATAGTACTGTCTCTAGCACCACTTATAGTACTATCTCTAGCACCACGTATAGTACTGTCTCTAGCACCACGTATAGTACTATCTGTAGCACCACTTATAGTACTGTCTCTAGCACCACTTATAGTACTATCTCTAGCACCACGTATAGTACTGTCTCTAGCACCACGTATAGTACTGTCTCTAGCACCACGTATAGTACTATCTCTAGCACCACTTATAGTACTATCTCTAGCACCACTTATAGTACTATCTCTAGCACCACTTATAGTACTATCTCTAGCACCACTTATAGTACTATCTCTAGCACCACTTATAGTACTATCTCTAGCACCACTTATAGTACTATCTCTAGCACCACTTATAGTACTATCTCTAGCACCACGTATAGTACTGTCTCTAGCACCACTTATAGTACTATCTCTAGCACCACTTATAGTACTATCTCTAGCACCACGTATAGCACTGTCTCTAGCACCACGTATAGTACTATCTGTAGCACCACTTATAGTACTGTCTCTAGCACCACGTATAGTACTGTCTCTAGCACCACGTATAGTACTGTCTCTAGCACCACTTATAGTACTATCTCTAGCACCACTTATAGTACTATCTCTAGCACCACGTATAGTACTGTCTCTAGCACCACTTATAGTACTATCTCTAGCACCACTTATAGTACTATCTCTAGCACCACTTATAGTACTATCTCTAGCACCACGTATAGTACTGTCTCTAGCACCACGTATAGTACTATCTCTAGCACCACGTATAGTACTGTCTCTAGCACCACGTATAGTACTATCTCTAGCACCACTTATAGTACTGTCTCTAGCACCACTTATAGTACTGTCTCTAGCACCACGTATAGTACTGTCTCTAGCACCACTTATAGTACTATCTCTAGCACCACGTATAGTACTGTCTCTAGCACCACGTATAGTACTATCTCTAGCACCACGTATAGTACTATCTCTAGCACCACGTATAGTACTGTCTCTAGCACCACTTATAGTACTATCTGTAGCACCACTTATAGTACTGTCTCTAGCACCACGTATAGTACTGTCTCTAGCACCACTTATAGTACTGTCTCTAGCACCACGTATAGTACTATCTCTAGCACCACTTATAGTACTATCTCTAGCACCACTTATAGTACTGTCTCTAGCACCACGTATAGTACTATCTCTAGCACCACTTATAGTACTGTCTCTAGCACCACGTATAGTACTGTCTCTAGCACCACTTATAGTACTATCTCTAGCACCACGTATAGTACTGTCTCTAGCACCACGTATAGTACTATCTCTAGCACCACTTATAGTACTTAGTACTATCTGTAGCACCACTTATAGTACTGTCTCTAGCACCACTTATAGTACTGTCTCTAGCACCACGTATAGTACTGTCTCTAGCACCACTTATAGTACTGTCTCTAGCACCACTTATAGTACTGTCTCTAGCACCACTTATAGTACTGTCTCTAGCACCACTTATAGTACTGTCTCTAGCACCACTTATAGTACTATCTCTAGCACCACTTATAGTACTATCTCTAGCACCACGTATAGCACTGTCTCTAGCACCACGTATAGTACTATCTGTAGCACCACTTATAGTACTGTCTCTAGCACCACGTATAGTACTGTCTCTAGCACCACGTATAGTACTGTCTCTAGCACCACTTATAGTACTATCTCTAGCACCACTTATAGTACTATCTCTAGCACCACGTATAGTACTGTCTCTAGCACCACGTATAGTACTGTCTCTAGCACCACTTATAGTACTATCTCTAGCACCACTTATAGTACTATCTCTAGCACCACGTATAGTACTGTCTCTAGCACCACTTATAGTACTATCTCTAGCACCACTTATAGTACTATCTCTAGCACCACTTATAGTACTATCTCTAGCACCACGTATAGTACTGTCTCTAGCACCACGTATAGTACTATCTCTAGCACCACGTATAGTACTGTCTCTAGCACCACGTATAGTACTATCTCTAGCACCACTTATAGTACTGTCTCTAGCACCACTTATAGTACTGTCTCTAGCACCACGTATAGTACTGTCTCTAGCACCACTTATAGTACTATCTCTAGCACCACGTATAGTACTGTCTCTAGCACCACGTATAGTACTATCTCTAGCACCACGTATAGTACTATCTCTAGCACCACGTATAGTACTGTCTCTAGCACCACTTATAGTACTATCTGTAGCACCACTTATAGTACTGTCTCTAGCACCACGTATAGTACTGTCTCTAGCACCACTTATAGTACTGTCTCTAGCACCACGTATAGTACTATCTCTAGCACCACTTATAGTACTATCTCTAGCACCACTTATAGTACTGTCTCTAGCACCACGTATAGTACTATCTCTAGCACCACTTATAGTACTGTCTCTAGCACCACGTATAGTACTGTCTCTAGCACCACTTATAGTACTATCTCTAGCACCACGTATAGTACTGTCTCTAGCACCACGTATAGTACTATCTCTAGCACCACTTATAGTACTTAGTACTATCTGTAGCACCACTTATAGTACTGTCTCTAGCACCACTTATAGTACTGTCTCTAGCACCACGTATAGTACTGTCTCTAGCACCACTTATAGTACTGTCTCTAGCACCACTTATAGTACTGTCTCTAGCACCACTTATAGTACTGTCTCTAGCACCACTTATAGTACTGTCTCTAGCACCACTTATAGTACTATCTCTAGCACCACTTATAGTACTATCTCTAGCACCACGTATAGCACTGTCTCTAGCACCACGTATAGTACTATCTGTAGCACCACTTATAGTACTGTCTCTAGCACCACGTATAGTACTGTCTCTAGCACCACGTATAGTACTGTCTCTAGCACCACTTATAGTACTATCTCTAGCACCACTTATAGTACTATCTCTAGCACCACGTATAGTACTGTCTCTAGCACCACTTATAGTACTATCTCTAGCACCACTTATAGTACTATCTCTAGCACCACTTATAGTACTATCTCTAGCACCACGTATAGTACTGTCTCTAGCACCACGTATAGTACTATCTCTAGCACCACGTATAGTACTGTCTCTAGCACCACGTATAGTACTGTCTCTAGCACCACTTATAGTACTGTCTCTAGCACCACGTATAGTACTGTCTCTAGCACCACTTATAGTACTATCTCTAGCACCACGTATAGTACTGTCTCTAGCACCACGTATAGTACTATCTCTAGCACCACGTATAGTACTATCTCTAGCACCACGTATAGTACTGTCTCTAGCACCACTTATAGTACTATCTCTAGCACCACTTATAGTACTGTCTCTAGCACCACGTATAGTACTGTCTCTAGCACCACTTATAGTACTGTCTCTAGCACCACGTATAGTACTATCTCTAGCACCACTTATAGTACTATCTCTAGCACCACTTATAGTACTGTCTCTAGCACCACGTATAGTACTATCTCTAGCACCACTTATAGTACTGTCTCTAGCACCACGTATAGTACTGTCTCTAGCACCACTTATAGTACTATCTCTAGCACCACGTATAGTACTGTCTCTAGCACCACGTATAGTACTATCTCTAGCACCACTTATAGTACTTAGTACTATCTGTAGCACCACTTATAGTACTGTCTCTAGCACCACTTATAGTACTGTCTCTAGCACCACGTATAGTACTGTCTCTAGCACCACTTATAGTACTGTCTCTAGCACCACTTATAGTACTGTCTCTAGCACCACTTATAGTACTGTCTCTAGCACCACTTATAGTACTGTCTCTAGCACCACTTATAGTACTGTCTCTAGCACCACTTATAGTACTGTCTCTAGCACCACGTATAGTACTGTCTCTAGCACCACGTATAGTACTATCTCTAGCACCACGTATAGTACTGTCTCTAGCACCACTTATAGTACTATCTGTAGCACCACTTATAGTACTGTCTCTAGCACCACGTATAGTACTGTCTCTAGCACCACTTATAGTACTGTCTCTAGCACCACGTATAGTACTATCTCTAGCACCACTTATAGTACTATCTCTAGCACCACTTATAGTACTGTCTCTAGCACCACGTATAGTACTGTCTCTAGCACCACTTATAGTACTATCTCTAGCACCACGTATAGTACTGTCTCTAGCACCACGTATAGTACTATCTCTAGCACCACTTATAGTACTTAGTACTATCTGTAGCACCACTTATAGTACTGTCTCTAGCACCACTTATAGTACTGTCTCTAGCACCACGTATAGTACTGTCTCTAGCACCACTTATAGTACTGTCTCTAGCACCACTTATAGTACTGTCTCTAGCACCACTTATAGTACTATCTCTAGCACCACGTATAGTACTGTCTCTAGCACCACGTATAGTACTATCTCTAGCACCACTTATAGTACTTAGTACTATCTGTAGCACCACTTATAGTACTGTCTCTAGCACCACTTATAGTACTGTCTCTAGCACCACGTATAGTACTGTCTCTAGCACCACTTATAGTACTGTCTCTAGCACCACTTATAGTACTGTCTCTAGCACCACTTATAGTACTGTCTCTAGCACCACTTATAGTACTGTCTCTAGCACCACTTATAGTACTGTCTCTAGCACCACTTATAGTACTATCTCTAGCACCACTTATAGTACTATCTCTAGCACCACGTATAGCACTGTCTCACAGTACAGTACCTGGGACCCTTTGGCCGGCCTAGTCTGTACACCTCACACCCAGATGTTATTATCCTTATGGAATCTCTGCTCTCTCTTTCTCTTCTCTATCTGTAATATCTATCTTTTGTATGTATGTATATATCTATCTATCTATCTATCTATCTATCTATCTATCTATCTCTATCAGCTCTTCTCTCTCTCTCTCTCTCTCTCTCTCTCTCTCTCTCTCTCTCTCTCTCTCTCTCTCCGTACAAAACGACGCCTCTCGTAATTTCCACTTTGCTGGGAACAAATTTTCACGTTCGCTTTTTGTGTGAAGGTTCGGGCGAGTATTTTTTTTTCCCAGCTTGATTTCTTACTAAACTGAGAACGACTTTCACGCGAGTAGTTTTTGATATATTTATTTTTACTTATATCTTGTTTTTGGTATGTCTGTGTCTGTATGTCTGTGTCTGTATGCCTGTGTCTGTTACTGTATCTGTTACTGTGTTTGTTGCTGTGTCTGTTGCTGTGTCTGTATGTTTGTTGCTGTGTCTGTTTTTTGTGTTTTATATCTGTTTCAACGCCTGAGTCATGGGTAAAGAGGAAACACAATGAAGCCTTAAGCACTGGAGAGGATTTAGAGAGTAAATCCCCATTCACCCTCCCCCCTCCTCCTCCCCCTTACCCTCTTGTTCTTGAGATTGACTGAACATGTGAAGCTCGGTTGAGTTATAACTTGGGGGGGGGGGGGGATGGGGTGGTGGAGGAAGGGGGTAGGGGTCGTGGTTTAAGTAGGGATGGTAGTCGTAGTAGTAGTAGTTGTTGTTGAGGAGAGGAAGGAGGAGGATGGTGAGTCGTCGTGGTCTATGGTTTAGGTCGTGGTTTATGGTGGGGGGATATGGTGGTCGTTGTGGTGTCATAGTTGGGGTCGTAGTGGTGGAGGGTCGTCAAGGTGGAAGGGAAGGATGGTTTGGAGGTCGTAGTGGAGTGGGCAGGAGGAATGGTAGTACTTATGCTATTAGCGAGGATGAATGTTGTCAATGGTGGTGATAATGTTGGTAGGTGGTGCAGGGTGGTGATACTATGGGTGGTGGGGATGGTGGTTGTGGTGGTGAGGGTAGCGGTGGTGGTGGTGAGGGTGGTAGTGACAGTGGTGGTGAGGGTGGTAGTGGTGGTGGTGAGGGTGGTAGTGACAGTGGTGGTGAGGGTGGTAGTGGTGGGGAGGGTGGTAGTTGTGGTGAGGGTGGTAGTGGCAGTGGTGATGAGGGTGGTAGTGGTGGTGAGGGTGGTAGTGGGAGTGGTGATGAGGGTGGTAGTGGCAGTGATGGTGAGGGTGGTAGTGACAGTGGTGGTGGTGAGGGTGGTAGTGGCAGTGGTGATGATGGTGGTGGTGAGGGTGGTAGTGACAGTGGTGGTGGTGAGGGTGGTAGTGGCAGTGGTGATGATGGTGGTGGTGAAGGTGGTAGTGGCAGTGGTGGTGAGGGTGGTAGTGGCAGTGGTGGTGAGGATAGTGTTGGTGGTGGTGAGGGTGGTAGTGGTAGTGGTGGTGAGGGTGGTAGTGGCAGTGGTGATGAGGGTAGTGGTGGTGCGGGTAGTGGTGGTGGTGGTGAGGGTAGTGGTGGTGGTGTTGAGGGTGGTAGTGGCAGTGGTGATGAGGGTAGTGGTGGTGGTGGTGAGGGTAGTGGTGGTGGTGGTGAGGGTGGTGGTGGTGAGGGTGGTAGTGGTGGTGGTGAGGGTAGTGGTGGTGGTGAGGGTAGTGGTGGTGGTGGTGAGGGTGGTAGTGACAGTAGTGGTGAGGATTGTAGTGGTGGTGGTGAGGGCAGTGGTGGTAGTGGTGGTGACTGTAGTGGTGGTGGTGGTGAGGGTAGTGGTGGTGGTGGTGAGGGTGGTAGTGGCAGTAGTGGTGAGGATGGTAGTGGTGGTGGTGAGGGTAGTGGTGGTGGTGGTGAGGGTAGTGGTGGTGGTGGTGAGGATGGTAGTGGTGGTGGTGAGGGTATTGGTGGTGGTGGTGGTGGTGGTGAGGATGGTAGTGGTGGTGGTGAGGGTAGTGGTGGTGGTGGTGGTGAGGGTGGTAGTGGCAGTAGTGGTGAGGATGGTAGTGGTGGTGGTGAGGGTAGTGGTGGTGAGGGTGGTAGTGGCAGTAGTGGTGAGGATTGTAGTGGTGGTGGTGAGGGTAGTGGTGGTGGTGGTGGTGAGGGTAGTGGTGGTGGTGGTGAGGGTGGTAGTGACAGTAGTGGTGAGGATTGTAGTGGTGGTGGTGAGGGCAGTGGTGGTAGTGGTGGTGAGGGTAGTGGTGGTGGTGGTGAGGGTGGTAGTGGCAGTAGTGGTGAGGATGGTAGTGGCTGTGGTGGTGAGGGTAGTGGTGGTAGTGGCAGTGGTGATGAGGGTAGTGGTGGTGGTGGTGAGGGTAGTGGTGGTGGTGAGGGTAGTGGTGAGGGCAGTGGTGGTAGTGGTGGTGAGGGTAGTGGTGGTGGTGGTGAGGGTAGTGGTGGTGAGGGTGGTAGTGGCAGTAGTGGTGAGATGGTAGTGGCTGTGGTGGTGAGGGTAGTGGTGGTAGTGGCAGTGGTGATGAGGGTAGTGGTGGTGGTGGTGAGGGTAGTGGTGGTGGTGAGGGTAGTGGTGGTGGTGGTGAGGGTAGTGGTGGTGGTGGTGAGAGTGGTAGTGGCTGTGGTGGTGAGGGTGGTGGTGGTGGTGAGGGTCGTAGTGGCAGTGGTGGTGGTGAGGGTAGTGGTGGTGGTGAGGATATGGTGGTGGTGGTGGTGAGGGTGGTAGTGGCAGTGGTGGTGAGGGTGGTAGTGGCAGTAGTGGTGAGGATGGTAGTGGTGGTGGTGAGGGTGGTAGTGGCAGTAGTGGTGGTGAGGGTAGTGGTGGTGGTGAGGATATGGTGGTGGTGGTGGTGAGGGTGGTAGTGGCAGTAGTGGTGAGGATAGTAGTGGTGGTGGTGGTGAGGGTATGGTGGTGGTGGTGAGGGTAGTGGTAGCGGTTGTGAGGGTGGTGGTGGTGGTAGTGGCAGTGGTGGTGGTGGTAGTGGCAGTGGTGGTGGTGGTAATTAATCTTTCAGTTGTGTTAGAGTGAGTTATGTGATTATTGCCTCACACCTAATTGACGTAATTATGTTAAAAACAATAACACCATTAAAATTACCACTAGTAATTATTTACCATCAATAGCTGTGATTATATAAATGAATACCTATTTTTCAGAGTTACTGCGGCTCCCAATTACAATAGGTAATGGGTCATTAAACTGAATATCAGACGAGAAGGAAATATGATTCATTTACATTAAAAACATTATGGGACTGAAGCTTCGAACAGGCTGAACCATTTCTCGAATCTCTCTGCTTCTTTTAGTTCGGATCAGCTTCGTTTCAGAGAAGATTTCAGACAAACTCATTTATTTTCGTATTTTCGTCATCTAATTCTTTTTCAGACTTAATAATCAAACTCTTACCTGTATGACTTTATTTATACTTCTTGGGAAAGCATAAGAAAACAATACCCCCCCCCCCCCCCCACACACACACGCACACACGCACACACACACACACACACACAAAACTCTCTCTAAGCGACACCCACAAAAAGCACTATTTCATTGTTAAACTCGGCCACCACCAGCACCACCTCTACCACCACTACACCAACACCACCTCCTCCACCACCAACACCACCTCCACCAGCACCACCTCCTCCACCACCTCCACCACCAGCACCACCACCACCTCCTCCACCAGCACCACCACCACCACCACCACCAGCACCACCTCTACCACCACTACACCAACACCACCTCCACCAGCACCACCACCACCACCACCACCACCAGCACCACCACCACCAGCGTGCAGTCTCGAACGGGCTAGATTGATGGGTCCTCGGCCTTTCCGTCCCGCCACCCACTAGTGTAATGGTATTGTGGTTTCAATCCGGCCATTTTAACCTGGGATGTGTTAACTCAGGACCTGGGATGTGTCTGGTGGAAATGTGTCTAGTGGGGATGTATCTGGCTGGGGATGTGTCTGGTGGGAATGTGTCTGGTGGAGATGTGTCTGGTGTGGATGTGTCTGGTGGGGATGTGTCTGGCCGGGATGTGGCTGGTGGGGATGTGTCTAGCTGGGATGTGTCTTTCTCGGATGTGATGACTCAGGACCTAAGATGTGTCTGGTGGTCATGTGTTTGGCTGGGATGTATCATGTTGGCATATGTTTAGTTGGTATGTGTTAACTCAGGGCATTTTAACCTGGGATGTGTCTTGTTGGGATGTGTCTGGTTGAGATGTGTCTCGCTGTGATGCGTCTAGCTGGTATGTGTCTTGCTGGAATGTGTTACCTTAAGCCATTTTAACCTGGGATGTGTTAACTCAGGCTATATTAACTTGACCCAACAGCAAATCATGCTTATGGGGCGATGAAAAGACCACCCATTTTGTCCAGTAGGTTGGGGTAGGTATAAGGATCACCCATTTTGTCCAGTAGATGGGCCAATGCAGAGTTCATCCATTTTGTCCAGTAGATGGGCCAATGAAAAGACCACCCATTTTGTCCAGTAAATGAGCCAATGAAAAGACCACCTCCCATTTTGTCCAATAGGTGAGTGAATGGAGAGAGTTCATCCAATTTGTCCAGTAAATAGGCCAAGGAAAAGACCATTACCAATTTTGTCCAGTAGGTTGGTGAGGCGGGGTGGGAGGGGACGGGGGGGTCATTATACAGGCTGGGTATCGAGTTCTGGGTGTCAACAAAAGGTAATAATCGATGCTATTGGTCGCCGCGTATCAGAGAGAACTCATAAATTTTCTCACCTCCGCTGGACCTTCACACTAACCGCGAGACTTGATAAACAGGTTGGAGTGCGGGGGAGGGGTGGTAGGGAGGTGGTGAGGGGTAGGGGGTGGTGGAGGGAGGGGGGTAGGGGTGGTGGAGGGGGGAAGGAAGGACATTTGTAAGTGTCTGAGTGTGTTGTGTACTGTGTCAGTCTTGCCGTTTGTAGGTTGTTTCGCGATTGGATGAAAGGAGAGACAGACAGATAAATAGAAACAGAGAGACAGAAAGAAACAGACAGACAGACAGGCAGACAGACAGATGCACAGACAAACAGAGACAGAAAAATAGAGAGAGACCGAGATAGAGAGAATTTCATCCAAGGTATTGCTTCAGCCTATATAAATTCCTGGCGAGTTCTGAACCCTTTTTCAACATGGACGAAATGTTTTGGCCTGAGGATCTTAAATTATTGGTCATGTATGGAACGAAACTTATGCTGGCTAAGTGAGATCGTATTAAACTCTTTGGGAATTATGATGGTTCCCCCCCCTTCCCCCCCCTTCTCCCTCCCCTTCCTTCCTTCCTCCCCTTCCTTCCTACCTCCCCTTCCTTCCTACCTCCCCTTCCTTCCTCCCCTTCCTTCCTCCCTACCCTTCCCTCCCACTCTCACACTCTCAATCTACATTCGTCCCCTTCCTCCCTCCCCTTCCTTCCTCCCTCCCCTTCCTTCCTTCCTCCCCTTCCTTCCTCCCTCCCCTTCCTTCCTTCCTCCCCTTCCTACCTCCACTTCCTTCCTTCCTCCCCTTCCCTCCCACTCTCACACTCTCAATCTACATTCGTCCCCTTCCCCCTCTCTGGTGTGACTGCTGGGAATATAACGCGCTCGGTGGTCATTGTGTCCCTCGTAAATCGTCAAGGAGAGAGAGACACGCGCGCTAAGAAACATCTGAAGTATAATGTTCATTGCCTGGGTGAAGCCGTAAACACGCGCCTGGCAGAGAGAGAACAATACAATAAAGGTTTCTCGTTTGTGTTCTAATGACAGTATCAAAGCCGAGCGGTTTATGTTTTAATTATATAAATGACGTGGTTTATGTTTTAATTATATAAATGACACCTCTTAGGAGAATCTGTCACCTTGTGTTTAAGTTATGTCCTGGATTTTTGTTTTATTAACTATTGCAAAAAAGTTTCGTATTACTTGAAGATTAGAAACTGTGGTTTATTTTACCTGGTAATTAATTATCATACCTTAATATAGCTTGAGGGATGGGGAGGTTAGGATAGGTTGGATAAGATTAGGTGAGGTTAGGTTAGGTTATATTAGGTTAAGTTAGGTTGTGTTATATTGGGTTAGGTTAGGTTAGGTTAGGTTAGGTTATATTAGGTTAAGTTAGGTTGTGTTATATTGGGTTAGGTTAGGTTAGGTTATATTAGGTTAAGTTAGGTTGTGTTATATTCGGTTAGGTTAGCATTAGGGCGTTTAATAATCCGGTGAAATAAGCTGGAGTGTCGAATCTTCATGTGGCTTAAACTCTCTTCTTTATCATCCTAGTGAGAATAAGATACACACACACACACACACACACACACACACACACACACAGTTAAAAGCCTCATCCAAATATCTAAGAAACTACAAAACCTTACGAACCTCAACAAGTATTCGAATTAAATATAAAAATAACCTTCGTATTTCCCCAAAACACTGTAGTTAAATCCCTAACTACAGTAATCACTCTGTTCGACGCACTGCACAACAATTTACTCGAGCCTAAGACTAAGAGCTTCGCGTGTACTGTAAGTGTTGCTTCAGCATAGCGAACCCATCTCCGAGACATTACCCGGAACACTGACTCCCCAACAGAGCCTTCGCCAACCACCCGATAAACACCTCGTAAAAATAGCTATATATTTTCCAAACGCTGGATGATTCCGAGAACTCTTG
This sequence comes from Homarus gammarus, assembly GCA_958450375.1. Lineage (NCBI taxonomy): Eukaryota > Metazoa > Arthropoda > Malacostraca > Decapoda > Nephropidae > Homarus > Homarus gammarus. Next base: position 19,699 of record CAUDMG010003710.1, on the reverse strand, counting down.
CCAATTGCCTTCGATAATCACGACTTAGAGGTGTTAAATTGCCGTGTGTAAAGTAACTATTACCTTTAATAAATGGATAATTAAGGTAAAAATCAAGGTGAGGTATCCATCACCTGTGTCAAATAAAGCATGAATTGTGGGGATAAATTATAGAGAGTTGTCAGGTGAGGAAAAAGGTGAACTACAGCAGGTGTCATTGAGAGAGGAGGAGGAAGATTTAGTGGTCGCGTTGGTATGAGGTTGATTTATCTTCCTCTGTTGGGTGTTTAGGTGAGGTGGTGGTAGGGAGGACAGGTGGTGGTAAGGAGGACAGGTGGTGGTAAGGAGGACAGGTGGTGGTAGGGAGGACAGGTGGTGGTAAGGAGGACAGGTGGTGGTAGGGAGGACAGGTGGTGGTGATGGGACAGGTGGTGGTGGTGGGACAGGGGTTGGTGGGAGGACAGGTGGTGGTAGTGGGACAGGTGGTGGTAAGGAGGACAGGTGATGGTAAGGAGGACAGGTGGTGGTAGGGAGGACAGGTGGTGGTAAGGAGGACAGGTGGTGGTGCTTTGGAGGACAGGTGGTGGTGCTTTGGAGGACAGGTGGTGGTAGGGAGGACAGGTGGTGGTAAGGAGGACAGGTGGTGGTAAGGAGGACAGGTGGTGGTAGTGGGACAGGTGGTGGTAAGGAGGACAGGTGATGGTAAGGAGGACAGGTGGTGGTAAGGAGGACAGGTGGTGGTAAGGAGGACAGGTGGTGGTAGGGAGGACAAATGGTGGTAGTGGGACAGGTGGTGGTAGAGAGGACAGGTGGTGGTAAGGAGGACAGGTGGTGGTAAGGAGGGCAGGTGGTGGTAGGGAGGACAGGTGATGGTAGGGAGGACAGGTGGTGGTAGTGGGACAGGTGGTGGTGGGGAGGACAGGTGGTGGTAGTGGGACAGGTGGTGGTAGGGAGGACAGGTGATGGTAGGGAGGACAGGTGGTGGTAGGGCGGGCAGGTGGTGGTAAGGAGGATAAGTGGTGGTAGGGAGGACAGGTGGTGGTAGTAGGGAGGACAGGTGGTGGTAGTAGGGAGGACAGGTGGTGGTAGGGAGGACAGGTGGTGGTAGGGAGGACAGGTGGTGGTAAGGAGGACAAGTGGTGGTAGGGAGGACAGGTGGTGGTAGTAGGGACAGGTGGTGGTAGGGAGGACAGGTGGTGGTGGTAAGGAGGACAGGTGGTGGTGGTAGGGAGGACAGGTGGTGGTGGTAGGGAGGACAGGTGGTGGTAGGGAGGACAGGTGGTAGTAAGGAGGACAGGTGATGGTAGGAAAGACAGGTGGTGGTAAGGAGGACAGGTGATGGTGGTAAGGAGGACAGGTGATGGTAGGGAGGACAGGTGGTGGTAGTGGGACAGGTGGTGGTAGGGAGGACAGGTGGAGGTAGGGAAGACAGGTGATGGTAGGGAGGGCAGGTGGTGGTGGTGGTAAGGAGGACAGGTGGTGGTAGGGAGGATAGGTGGTGGTAGTGAGGACAAGTGGTGGTAGTGGGACAGGTGGTGGTAGGGAGGACAGGTGGTGGTAGGGAGGACAGGTGGTGGTGGTTGGGAGGACAGGTGGTGGTGGTAGGGAGGACAGGTGGTGGTGGTAGGGAGACAGATCGTGGCAGGTGTTAGCAAAGGAAAGGTGTTAGCAGGGAGAACCAATAGTGGCAGGGAAAACAGTTGTTACGAGGGAGAACCAGTGGTGGCAGGGATAACAACTGTTGGCAGGGAGAACAGGTGTTGGCAGTCATTAAGTCATCCACAGCGTCTCGGACTTGGGTGTGCGGTTCGAGGCTTCAAGCTGAGTTGTTGATGACAATGGCTGGCCCAGTGGTGGCGGCCTGCTGCATGTTCACTCTATTTTTATTGTTTATATTTTCCTTAACTACTCCCCCGGGGCTATTTTTTACACTTGCTATATTTAGATAAGTTTTTAGGCTGTATTTGGGTAAGAGATGTGTTTTGGGTTAGGTGTAGGAGATAGAATGATGGGTTTTTGGAGTTTAAATATTATACATTCCTGCAATTACTTAAAGAGGGAAAGCCAATCCGTACAGCAGTCCAGAGAGAGAATGAACCAAACAGATGGTATCCATTTGCTGCCATCAATTCCAACGTTCTTATTTTGTTTTGATCAATTTAATGGTCTACTTCATCGAGTATATTTTAATTTTTGTTCGTTTCCTACATAATTTGTGACTAATATATTACAGATGACAGTTTTTAGGAGAATATATATTTTTTGTTTTGACATTCTATACTCGCTCGGACTACACAAATTATCCCATTAAAAGAAATAGTTTCGGGCGGATAAACTCCAAGTCACATGACCAGGAAGATGTAAACAAGATGGTGTCGTCCCCGTGGAGGCTGTCGTACGTGTATCGTTACTGGAGTGGAATAATTTAGTAAGAGACACAGTGACCATCTTGGGGCTGTTGTGCTCGGCCTCTGAGATCCTGGAGACATTGTGAAGTTGTTGTTTTTTTTTTGTGAATCTTTTTAATATTTGTAAAAAAAAAAAAATTTGGGTGGACGATGTCGGCAGTACAAGTGAAATTTCAGTTTTTATGTTTTATTGATGAACACACACACACACACACACACACACACACACACACACACACACACACACACACACACACTGCCTCACTGTTATGTAACGTAGTGTGTAACCAGTGGAGTTGTTCCGTCCTCGCCTGACTGATCAAAGGGTGTTGTCAGTGTAGCCAGAACACGGAGGAAACTCTCTCCTTCACTTATCTTCTTGTCTTCCGTTTCTCTCTTATTGTGTAAATTATCACCGCCACATTCACTCATTACCACCAGTCACTCATTACCACAGTCACTCATTACCACCAGTCACTCATTATCACCACAGTCACTCATTATCACCACCACAGTCACTCATTATCACCACCACAGTCACTCATTATCACCACCACAGTCACTCATTATCACCACCACAGTCACTCATTACCACAGTCACTCATCACCACCACAGTCACTCATTATCACCACCATAGTCACTCAAGGGATGAACCAAATTTAACAGCCTTTGGTATGGTAGAGGCAGGAGAGAGGAAGAAGAGGAGGAATAGGAGGAGAAAGAAGAGAAGAGAAGAGAAGAGAAGAAGGATGAGAAAAAAATAAGAAGAGAGGAAATATGAGGAAGAAGAAGGATGAGGAGGAGAAGGAAGAAGGATGAGGAGGAGAAGGAAGAAGTATGAGGAGGAAGTCGTTTATACAAGTTTGGTTATTCGCGACTCAGGTCTGAATCGGAAGCAGAGAGATTATACGGCACGGCCCGATATAAGGTAATGAAGACGGGAGGTAGTTTTAGCGTGTGGCGGCTGTATCTGGCGGCTGAGTTATGCCTCCCACACTACCCGACCTCCAGGCATCTCTACTCTTGGATGGAAGGGAGGGAGGGGATGGAAGAGGAGGGAGAGGATGGAGAAGAAGGGAGGCAAGGGATGAAGGAAGAGAAAGGGAGGGACTGGTGAAGGAAGAGGAAGGGAGGGAGGGGATGGAAGAGGAGGGAGAGGATGGAGAAGAAGGGATGAAGGAAGAGAAAGGGAGGGACTGGTGAAGGAAGAGGAAGGGAGGGAGGGGTGAAGGAAGAGAAAGGAGGGAAACGTTGAAGGAGGAAGAAGGGAAAGAGAGTTGTTAGAGTGGAATGTATAAGATACTAAGTAACGTAACAGGTGAGTGGAGAGGGTGCTAATCTTCAGGTGACTCCATATACCTTTAAGTTCAGTAATCTCTACATAATCTTCACTTCTGCACTATGAATCCCTGGTGACGTTGACCCGTTGTCTGCTGGCTTAGATAAAACTAGTGATTTTTCTATTTTTATATTTTGTTTTAATTTTATTTTTATTTTTATTTTCGTGGAATAATGAACCTCAGCGAGTGACTGGTAGTGATGATATACGACTTTCTGATCACTTGAGAACAGACAGGCAGACAGAGAGAGAGACAGACAGACAGACAGACAGACTGGCCTTTAAAAACCTACACACAACAGCTCTTATGTAGTACTGGCAAATGACTTATCAAATTACTTAACAGTTTTACTCGCAGTGTTATAAGTGAAATACATCAAAGGTTAAACATAACACGGAAGAGAATGTCTGTCTGTGATTTTTATGAACATTTTAGGAACAGGTAACACAGGTAACAGTGAGAGGTAACAGGTAACACAGGTAACAGTGAGAGGTAACAGGTAACACAGGTAACAGTGAGAGGTAACAGGTAACACAGGTAACAGTGAGAGGTAACAGGTAACACAGGTAACAGTGAGAGGTAACAGGTAACACAGGTAACAGGTAACAGGTAACAGGTAACACAGGTAACAGTGAGAGGTAACAGGTAACACAGGTAACAGTGAGAGGTAACAGGTAACACAGGTAACACAGGTAACAGTGAGAGGTAACAGGTAACACAGGTAACACAGGTAACAGTGAGAGGTAACAGGTAACACAGGTAACAGTGAGAGGTAACAGGTAACACAGGTAACAGTGAGAGGTAACAGGTAACACAGGTAACAGTGAGAGGTAACAGGTAACACAGGTAACAGTGAGAGGTAACAGGTAACACAGGTAACAGTGAGAGGTAACAGGTAACACAGGTAACAGTGAGAGGTAACAGGTAACACAGGTAACAGTGAGATAGGTAACAGTACAGTGAAGCTACAGGTAACAGGTAACAGCAGGTAACAGTGAGAGGTAACAGGTAACACACAGACAGTGTAACAGTACAGTACAGTAACAGGTAACACAGGTAACAGTGACAGCTAGCAGGTATCAGTGACAGGTAACACAGGTAACAGTGACAGGTAAAACAGGTAACACAGATAACAGTGAGAGGTAACGGGTAACACAGGTAACAGTGAGAGGTAACAGGTAACACAGGTAACAGTGAGAGGTAACAGGTAACACAGGTAACACAGGTAACAGTGACAGGTAAAACAGGTAACAGTGACAGGTAAAACAGGTAACACAGGTAACAGTGAGAGGTAACGGGTAGCACAGGTAACAGGTAACAGTGAGAGGTAACAGGTAACACAGGTAACAGTGAGAGGTAACAGGTAACACAGGTAACAGTGAGAGGTAACGGGTAGCACAGGTAACAGGTAACAGTGAGAGGTAACAGGTAACACAGGTAGCAGTGAGAGGTAACGGGTGACACAGGTAACAGTGAAAGGTAACAGGTAACACAGGTAACAGTGAGAGGTAACGGGTAACACAGGTAACAGTGAGAGGTAACGGGTAACACAGGTAACAGTGACAGGTAACACAGGTAACAGTGACAGGTAAAACAGGTAACAGTGACAGGTAACACAGGTAACATTAACAGGTAACAGTGACATAACAGTAACAGGTAACACAGGTAGTAGGTCCACCTCGCCACACACACTCACTATTAAACCACGATACTGATTTCCACCGGTGTGTGAACAAGGCCATTTGAACCGCCCGAGAGAGAGAGAGAGAGAGAGAGAGAGAGAGAGAGAGAGAGGGGGGGGGCGGGGGGTTAAATAGGCAGCGAGCAATTCGTAGTAATGGGCTTATTACGGCGGATATAATTGGTTCTTAGTGAAATGTATACGCGTTAACGGGGATGGTGGCCCAGACAACGCCTCTCGTTCTCACTGTATTAGAATAACTAGTTTACCAGGTGATGCTGTTAGGTTACGTTAGGTTAGGTTAGGTTAGATTAGGTTAGGTTAGGTTAGGTTTCCTTCACCGTATTAGCCACCTCGTCATAACAATGTTCATGATTGGTCAGGGAAAATCATTCTTAGCCAGTCACGTGCCTTCTATCAGGCCGTATTGGCTCAATATCACCACCCCCCCCCCCTCCTCCCCCTCCCAAGTCTCTACTGATTGGCTGAGGAACATGCAACGTCACCTGACTCCTAATCCTCATTGGTCCAATAACCAGCCCTCTAACGTCTCTCCTGAGTGGTTAAAAAAAGCGCCCACGGAGGAAAGTTTATACTCTATTCTCATTGGATAAGTTCGCAAAAAAAGCTAATTTCATTGGCTGATGGGTATTAGGGGTATTTATAAAGCTATAATTCTTCTTTTACTTATGATGATAATAACTTGTTGTCTCAGGTAAAGTATTGTTGGTCATGCAAATATTTATAGCATTAACTAATCTCAAAGTCGACCCATGTGTGTGTGTGTGTGTGTGTGTGTGTACTCCGGCTGATGACAACGGTCTCTCTCTCTCTCTCTCTCTCTCTCTCTCTCTCTCTCTCTCTCTCTCTCTCTCTCTCTCTCCATATAATCCGTTAGTTGGGGTGGGTAGGTTTTACATCTAACGGACCCTCGATATAACGGACTTTCATCTCCATATAATTCGTTAGACAGAGGTTAGGTTAGGTTAGGTTTAGGTTTAGGTTTAGGTTAGGTTAGGTTAGGTTAGGTTAGGTTAGGTTTTTACCTTCTACACGATAATGTAAACAACTGTACCAAGTAGAGTATGGATGACGTTCTCCCTGTAGCCGGGATCATCAGTTAATTTATTCAAGGGTTTAACTTGGCCCAATTTTTTTTACGTTGTTGATATATTTCTTCTTAATACTTTCTTTTTGATGATTGTTTCTATAAAGAGTGAGGTGACGTAACCTAACCTAACCTAACCTAACCTAACCTAACCTAACCTAAATCTAACCTAACCTAAGCTAACCTAACCTAAATCTAACCTAACCTAACCTAACCTAACCTAACCTAAATCTAACCTAACCTAACCTAAATCTAACCTAACCTAACCTAAATCTAACCTAACCTAACCTAAATCTAACCTAACCTAACCTAAGCTAACCTAACCTAACCTAACCTAAATCTAACCTAACCTAACCTAAGCTAACCTAACGTAACCTAACCTAAATCTAACCTAACCTAACCTAACCTAACCTAACCTAAGCTAGCCTAACCTAACCTAAGCTAACCTAACCTAAATCTAACCTAACCTAACCTAAATCTAACCTAACCTAACCTAAATCTAACCTAACCTAACCTAAGCTAACCTAACCTAACCTAACCTAAATCTAACCTAACCTAACCTAAGCTAACCTAACCTAACCTAACCTAAATCTGACCTAACCTAACCTAAGCTAACCTAACTAACCTAAATCTAACCTAACCTAAGCTAACCTAACCTAACCTATCATTAATCTAATCTAACTAAAGGGGGTAGGGGACTAGGAGGGGGTAGGGGACTAGGAGGGGGTAGAGGACTAGGAGGGGGGTAAAGGACGAGGAGGGGGTAGGGGACTAGGAGGGGGTAGGGGACTAGGAGGGGGTTGGAGACAAGGAGGGGGTAGAGGACTAGGAGGGGGTAGGGGACTAGGAGGGAGTAGGGGACTAGGAGGGGGTTGGAGACAAGGAGGGGGTAGAGGACTAGGAGGGGGTAGAGGACTAGGAGGGGGTAGGGGACTAGGAGGGAGTAGGGGACTAGGAGGGGGTAGGGGACTAGGAGGGGGTAGGGGACTAGGAGGGGGTAGAGGACTAGGAGGGGGTAGAGGACTAGGAGGGGGTAGAGGACTAGGAGGGGGTAGAGGACTAGGAGGGGGTAGAGGACTAGGAGGGGGTAGAGGACTAGGAGGGGGTAGGGGACTAGGAGGGGGTAGGGGACTAGGAGGGGGTAGAGGACTAGGAGGGGGTAGGGGACAAGGAGGGGGTAGGGGACAAGGAGGGGGTAGGGGACTAGGTGAGGGTAGAGGACTTGGAGGGGGTAGGGGACTAGGAGGGTAGGGATAGGAGGGGTAGGGACTAGGAGGGGGTAGGGGACTAGGAGGGGGTAGAGGACTAGGAGGGGGTAGGGGACTAGGAGAGAGTAGGGGACTAGGAGGGGGTAGGGGACTAGGAGGGGGTAGAGGACTAGGAGGGGGTAGGGGACTAGGAGGGGGTAGGGGACTAGGAGGGGGTTGGAGACAAGGAGGGGGTAGAGGACTAGGAGGGGGTAGAGGACTAGGAGGGGGTAGAGGACTAGGAGGGGGTAGAGGGACTAGGAGGGGTAGGGATAGGAGGAGTAGGGACTAGGAGGGGGTAGGGGACAAGGAGGGGGTAGAGGACTAGGAGGGGGTAGAGGACAAGGAGGGGGTGAGGACTAGGAGGGGGTAGGGGACTAGGAGGGAGTAGGGACTAGGAGGGGGTAGGGGACTAGGAGGGGGTAGGGGACTAGGAGGGGGTAGGGGACTAGGAGGGGGTAGGGGACAAGGAGGGGGTTGGAGACAGGAGGGGTAGGGGACTAGGAGGGGGTTGGGGACAAGGAGGGGGTAGAGGACTAGGAGGGGGTAGAGGACTAGGAGGGGGTAGGGGACAAGGAGGGGTAGGGGACTAGGAGGGGGTAGAGGACTAGGAGGGGGTAGAGGACTAGGAGGGGGTAGAGGACTAGGAGGGAGTAGGGGACTAGGAGGGGGTAGGGGACTAGGAGGGGGTAGAGGACTAGGAGGGGGTAGAGGACTAGGAGGGGGTAGAGGACTAGGAGGGAGTAGGGGACTAGGAGGGGGTAGGGGACAAGGAGGGGGTAGAGGACTAGGAGGGGGTAGAGGACTAGGAGGGGGTAGGGGACTAGGAGGGAGTAGAGGACTAGGAGGGGGTAGAGGACTAGGAGGGGGTAGAGGACTAGGAGGGGGTAGAGGACTAGGAGGGGGTAGGGGACTAGGAGGGAGTAGGGGACTAGGAGGGGGTAGGGGACTAGGAGGGGGTAGAGGACTAGGAGGGGGTAGAGGACTAGGAGGGGGTAGAGGACTAGGAGGGAGTAGGGGACTAGGGGGGTAGGGGACTAGGAGGGGGTAGAGGACTAGGAGGGGGTAGAGGACTAGGAGGGGGTAGGGGACTAGGAGGGGGTAGAGGACTAGGAGGGGGTGGAGACAAGAGGGGGTAGAGGACTAGGAGGGGGTAGGAGACTAGGAGGGGGTAGAGGACGAGGAGGGAGTAGAGGGACTAGGAGGGGGTAGGGGACTAGGAGGGGGTAGAGGACTAGGAGGGGGTAGAGGGACTAGGAGGGGTAGGGGACTAGGAGGGGGTAGAGGACTAGGAGGGAGTAGGGGACTAGGAGGGGGTAGAGGACTAGGAGGGGGTAGAGGACTAGGAGGGGGTAGAGGACTAGGAGGGGGTAGAGGACTAGGAGGGGGTAGGGGACTAGGAGGGGGTAGAGGACTAGGAGGGAGTAGGGGACTAGGAGGGGGTAGGGGACTAGGAGGGGGTAGAGGACTAGGAGGGGGTAGAGGACTAGGAGGGGGTAGGGGACTAGGAGGGGGTAGAGGACTAGGAGGGGGTTGGAGACAAAGAGGGGGTCGGGGACTAGGAGGGGGTAGAGGACTAGGAGGGGGTAGGGGACTAGGAGGGGGTCGGGGACTAGGAGGGGGTAGAGGACTAGGAGGGGGTAAAGGACGAGGAGGGGGTTGGAGACAAAGAGGGGGTAGGGGACTAGGAGGGGGTAGAGGACTAGGTGGGGGTAGGGGACTAGGAGGGGGTAGAGGACTAGGAGGGGGTAAAGGACGAGGAGAGGGTAGAGGACTAGGAGGGAGTAGGGGACTAGGAGGGGGTAGAGGACTAGGAGGGGGAAAAGGACGAGGAGGGGGTTGGAGGCAAAGAGGGGTTAGGGGACTAGAAGAGGGTAGGGGACTAAGAGGGGGTAGAGGATTAGGAAGGGGTAGAGGACTAGGAGGGGGTAAAGGACGAGGAGGGGGTTGGAGACAAAGAGGGGGTAGGGGACTAGAAGGAGGTAGGGGACTAGGAGGGGGTTGGAGACAAAGAGGGGGTAGGGGACTAGACGAGGGTAGGGGACTAGGAGAGAGTAGGGGACTAGGAGGGGTAGGGGACTAGGAGGGGGTAGAGGACTAGGAGGACTGTAGGGGACTAGGAGGGGGTAGGGGACTAGGAGGGGGTAGAGGACTAGGAGGACTGTAGGGGACTAGGAGGGGGTAGGGGACTAGGAGGGGGTAGGGGACTAGGGAGGGACATAAACAAATCCCTTAGACGAGGGAAAACAATCAGAGTTAAAAGTGGAGCTGCATTTATTTCAGTCCCTCTTGTACTATCACAGCCCCATCATAGAGAGCCGTTCTCCCCCAAACCCTTAGGCAAATCCCCCCAGGACCAGGGAAAATCTGTACGGCCCTCGAGGAAAGCACAGGGGGGAGGTGGGGGAAAGGAATTACTGCTAACTAGGGGAAAGTGCGGGGAAAATCATGGTGGCGAGAGGAATATGTTTTTGTAATAATAATAATAATGAAAATAATAACAACACCACCAACAACAACAGCAATAATAATAATGATAATAACAACAACAACAATAATAATAATAATAATAATAATAATAATAATAATAATAATAATAATAATAAAATCTAATTTGTGGTATAACATAAAAATTATATAACAAATTTCAACACCTCAACAACTACATGAAGACAAACAAACAAATGAAGATCGTTAGCAGATAATTAATACTTTTGTTCATTAACTCGATACACATATTATATTTGTTTTAATAATTTCTTAACAATAAAGTAATATAATTCTTAATATAATTACCTCTTATGTTCGCTATATAATTATCAACATTATATCACGTAAATAATCCTGAAACAAAATAATCTGAATAGCAAATTATATCCTTTATGATAATCGATGATAATCCTTTGATAATAATCTAGAGGCTGACCCGCACCATAATGACTCCACGGTGACAACAAATAATTCATGGAGGATAATCTGCCAATAAATACATAAGTAAAAAAGATTATTATCCTTTTAAGATAATCCCTTTGATAATCTAGACACTAATCCCTAATCTCTCTCTCTCTCTCTCTCTTCTCTCTCTCTCCGTCATCACCTTTTTTAACCCCTTCACCCCCCCATCACCTCCTCGCCTCTCTACCTTCCCTCCTTCCCCCCACCACCACCACCACCACCTCAACCCTCCCTCCCCCACTGCCTCCCCCTCCCTCCCTCACCCCCCCCCCCCACCCATGAAAAGTTAGTTAACCCCACCATGAGTCTGGGTCAAAAACCTCCACTTTATCCAAAAGGTCCGCTGTAAACTTACCAACCATTGTCATTGTAGTTTGGGGAGCTTTTTTTAAACCCTCGCAAATGGTCCAAGTTGCAGTATTGACATCATGGCCACACACACACACCTGAGCTGGAGGTGAATAAGGCGTCTGCTGAGTGGTGGTGAGGGTGGTGGTGGTGGTAGTGGTGGTGGTGATGGTGGTGGTAGTGGTGATGGTGGTGGTAGTAGTAGTGGTGGTGGTGGTAGTAGTGGTGATGGTGGTAGTAGTAGTGTCTGAAGGGGTTGTTAGTGCCCCTTTAATTTGTCTGTAATAGTAAAGTTCGAGTTGTTTACCTGTCTTGTGTTACCAGTCTTGTTTACCTGTCTTTTGTTTACCTGTCTTGTGTTTACTTGTCTTGTGTTTACCTGTGTTTGTTTACCACTGTTTGTTTACCTATATGTTGTGTTTACTTGATTGTAGTTGTTTGAGGATTCTTAAGTTCACTTGTTTGTCTCTCAAGTGTCCAAATTTGTTCTTGTTCACTGTAGTTTGTTTGTTTTTATTTGTTTGGATATTTGTTTGTGTTTTTTTATATAAATTTAATTACTGTACATGTTTTCTGTACATTCAATTACGTATTTTATTATAAATTTAGTAACGTGTTTTATATATATTTTGTAACGTGTTTTATATAAATTTAGTAACGTGTTTTATATAAATTTAGTTACGTGTTTTATATAAATTTAGTTAAGTGTTTGGTTTTATTTATTAGTTGTTAGGCTTGACTGTATATATGAATCCGTGTTAATGGATCATTCTACTACCACTAGCTCCCTAATTTCTTCTTTCTTCTTTAGTCTGTTCATATTCCTCCTCCTCCTTCTCCTCCGGATTACAGTATATTGAGAGAGAGAGAGAGAGAGAGAGAGAGAGAGAGAGAGAGAGAGAGAGAGGCTTTTATATCATTATCTTTCCTTCTGTATTATGTATCGCGTTTTATTAACCTTCCCTGTTCTTCTTTCGCAGTGTGTGTAACCATGTGCCACCCTCATGACGCCGCCGCCCATCCCTCCTCACCACCCAGTCCGATGCCACCCCGCCCATGAGGCCAGCATGACACCAGCTGTTGATGCCGGCGGAGGTGAGGGTAGTGGCGGTGGTGGTGGGCGTCGCAGCGGTGGTGGGTGGTGGCGAGGGCGGTGGTGGGCGGCGTTAGTGATGTTGGGGGTGGCGTTGCTGATGCCTCACAATGCTGCCGGCAACATAGACCTGTACATGTCGAGTGAGGAGACCCATCGACTGTTAGGTGAGTGGTGAGGCTTCTTGTTATGGTGGTCATGTCGTTTATGTGAGGTACCAGTCAAGCCTCCATATAGCGGACTAATATCCATACAATCCGTTAGGTGGGAGTTTCAATTATAACGAACACTTCGATATAATAGACTATTTTCTCTATATAGTTCGTTAGACGGGAGGTTCGCATATAACGAACACTTCGATATAATAGACTTTCTTCTCTATATAGTTCGTTAGATGGGAGTTTTGCATATAACGAACTCCTCGATATAGCGGACTTATTGTTGGGTTTTATGGTTATTATCTGACAAAGCTCACCGGGGGGTTATATCCTGTTATCATCAACCGCTGGTAGATGGCTGCCTTAACTCAGGTTATATCCTGTTATCATCAACCGCTGGTAGATGGCTGCCTTAACTCAGGTTATATCCTGTTATCATCAACCACTGGTAGATGGCTGCCTTAACTCAGGTTATATCCTGTTATCATCAACCGCTGGTAGATGGCTGCCTTAACTCAGGTTATATCCTGTTAATCATCAACCGCTGGTAGATGGCTGCCTTAACTCAGGTTATATCCTGTTAATCATCAACCACTGGTAGATGGCTGCCTTAACTCAGGTTATATCCTGTTAATCATCAACCGCTGGTAGATGGCTGCCTTAACTCAGGTTATATCCTGTTATCATCAACCGCTGGTAGATGGCTGCCTTAACTCAGGTTATATCCTGTTATCATCAACCGCTGGTAGATGGCTGCCTTAACTCAGGTTATATCCTGTTAATCATCAACCGCTGGTAGATGGCTGCCTTAACTCAGGTTATATCCTGTTAATCATCAACCGCTGGTAGATGGCTGCCTTAACTCAGGTTATATCCTGTTAATCATCAACCGCTGGTAGATGGCTGCCTTAACTCAGGTTATATCCTGTTAATCATCAACCGCTGGTAGATGGCTGCCTTAACTCAGGTTATATCCTGTTAGTCATCAACCGCTGGTAGATGGCTGCCTTAACTCAGGTTATATCCTGTTAGTCATCAACCGCTGGTAGATGGCTGCCTTAACTCAGGTTATATCCTGTTAGTCATCAACCGCTGGTAGATGGCTGCCTTAACTCAGGTTATATCCTGTTAATCATCAACCGCTGGTAGATGGCTGCCTTAACTCAGGTTATATCCTGTTAATCATCAACCGCTGGTAGATGGCTGCCTTAACTCAGGTTATATCCTGTTAATCATCAACCGCTGGTAGATGGCTGCCTTAACTCAGGTTATATCCTGTTAATCATCAACCGCTGGTAGATGGCTGCCTTAACTCAGGTTATATCCTGTTAATCATCAACCGCTGGTAGATGGCTGCCTTAACTCAGGTTATATCCTGTTAATCATCAACCGCTGGTAGATGGCTGCCTTAACTCAGGTTATATCCTGTTAATCATCAACCGCTGGTAGATGGCTGCCTTAACTCAGGTTATATCCTGTTAATCATCAACCGCTGGTAGATGGCTGCCTTAACTCAGGTTATATCCTGTTAATCATCAACCACTGGTAGATGGCTGCCTTAACTCAGGTTATATCCTGTTAATCATCAACCACTGGTAGATGGCTGCCTTAACTCAGGTTATATCCTGTTAATCATCAACCACTGGCAGATGGCTGCCTTAACTCATCAACTACTGCACGTTAGTGTCTGTGGTGGAAATACTTAATTTGAAGGTTCACTGTTACAAGTCACTTGGTATTCTTTCTCACAAGTGGTGTAATTCTACAGGTATAACAGGATTATGTAAATTAACATTTATTACCAAAATAAACTAACATTTATATCAAAGGAGATGGCTAGTTATTGTGAAGGGTTTAAATATTAAATGCTTTCCTCCTTGGTCAGTCCACACAGAGACTCTCGGGGTGTTTTAACCAGTCCACACGTCTCGCTACCTATGGTGGAGGGCTCAGGGTTAAGTGACACCACCTCCCTCTATCAAGTCTCCTCACACACTGTCTCCTTGACATATGGTTACATCTCTGAGGCACTGCTCCCTCCTGGTAGCATTGCTCACTTGGTACTAACAGTCACTACGGATTGGCTGGCCATCTTGCCTGGCCAACATCTGGTCATGACTGGCCATGGCCCTGGGCCACTTGGGGCATATTCGCTCCAAAGGCTTATCAGTGCCAGTAATGGAAATCTGTTGCACTTGGCTACAGCTGAAACCAATTACAGGCTAGCCACCTCCGTCACTCACCACCTCTCGGTCAACACGTTGTAGTCAGTAACTCCCACATTACAGTATATCACCATATAATCCGTAAGATGGGAGCTCCGCATATAACGAACACCTCGATATAACGGACTATCTTTTATATATATAGAATATTATTCGTTAGATGGAAATTTCACACCTAGCAAACTTTCGATATAACGAACTTTCTTCTCTATATATGACGTTAAATAGAGGTTTCATTGTATAAAGAGGAAGGTGTTAGTAGAAGGGAAGGAAACTAGTGATGATGGTGAGAAAAGAGAGAGAGAAGGGAGGGGGAAAAGGGAACCGAGGATAATGAGAAGGAGTAGGAGGAGGATAGGAAAATGGATGATAGAAGATATAACGTGAATAATGACGACGGTGATAAAGAGGAGAAAAGAGAACGGGCAATACAAGGGAGGGAAAGAGGAAGAAGAAGAAGAGAGAGAAGAGATGAATAATAGGTAGGAAAAATCACTGATAAAGATAATGAAGAGAAAAGAGGACAATGAATGATATCAGGGAGAAAGGGAGAGAGAAGGTTGACAATAACTGAGAAATGAGAAAAAGGGTGAAAGAAGGAAGGGAGAATATTGTTGATAATGAAGAAGGAAAGGAAGAAAAATGAGGATGATGTAGATGGTGGTGATGGTGATGATGTTTACAATGAAGAAAGAGGATCAGGGGAGATAGTGAAGGAAGGATGGAAGTAAGGAAGACGAAGATGATAGTGAAAAGAGAAAAATGAGACGAGAAAGAACAATAATAAGACGAAAAAGACTAAAGGAAATAAAAAAGAAGAAACAGAACAAAGGAAATAAAGAAAACGACGAGAAAGGAAGTAAGAGGAGGAAGGAAGACAGGATAATAAATGAAAAGGAAGAAGAAAAGGGAAGAAAGAGGAAGGAGGAGGAGGAGGAGGAAGACTAAACACATACTTAAGAAGTCAGGAGGAGAGAAAGGAAGGTCATTGCTGGTGGCCACTGAGATTGATAGAACTATTTGTTGTATACTTCCCTTATGGTGCAGCGGTGAGAGATAGTGAGAGACGAGGGAGAGATAGTGAGAGACGAGGGAGAGATAGTGAGAGACGAGGGAGAGGTACTGAGAGACGAGGGAGAGATAGTGAGACGAGGGAGAGATAGTGAGAGACGAGGGAGAGGTAGTGAGAGACGAGGGAGAGATAGTGAGAGATGAGGGAGAGATAGTGAGAGGCGAGGGAGAGATAGTGAGAGATGAGGGAGAGATAGTGAGACGAGGGAGAGATAGTGAGAGACGAGGGAGAGATAGTGAGAGACGAGGGAGAGATAGTGAGTGACGAGGGAGAGATAGTGAGAGACGAGGGAGAGATAGTGAGAGACGAGGGAGAGATAGTGAGATGAGGGAGAGATAGTGAGAGACGAGGGAGAGATAGTGAGAGACGAGGGAGAGATAGTGAGAGACGAGGGAGAGATAGTGAGAGACGAGGGAGAGATAGTGAGAGACGAGGGAGAGATAGTGAGAGACGAGGGATAGTGACAGACGAGGAGAGATAGTGAGAGACGAGGGAGAGATAGTGAGAGACGAGGGAGAGATAGTGAGAGACGAGGGAGAGATAGTGAGAGACGAGGGAGAGATAGTGAGAGACGAGGGTGAGATAGTGAGAGACGAGGGAGAGATAGTGAGAGACGAGGGAGAGATAGTGAGAGATGAGGGAGAGATAGTGAGAGACGAGGGAGAGATAGTGAGATGAGGGAGAGATAGTGAGAGATGAGGAAGAGATAGTGAGAGACGAGGGGGAGATAGTGAGAGACGAGGGAGAGATAGTGAGAGATGAGGGAGAGATAGTGAGAGACGAAGGAGAGATAGTGAGAGACGAGGGAGCGATAGTGAGAGACGAGGGAGAGATAGTGAGAGACGAGGGAGAGATAGTGAGAGACGAGGGAGAGATAGTGAGAGACGAGGGAGAGATACTGAGAGACGAGGGAGAGATAGTGAGAGACGAGGGAGAGATAGTGAGAGACGAGGGAGAGATAGTGAGAGACGAGGGAGAGATAGTGAGAGACGAGGGAGAGATAGTGAGAGACGAGGGAGAGATAGTGAGAGACGAGGGAGAGATAGTGAGAGACGAGGTAGAGATAGTGAGAGACGAGGGAGAGATAGTGAGAGACGAGGGAGAGATAGTGAGAGACGAGGAAGGGATAGTGAGAGACGAGGGAGAGATAGTGAGAGACGAGGGAGAGATAGTGAGAGACGAGGGAGGGATAGTGAGAGACGAGGGAGAGATAGTGAGAGACGAGGGAGAGATAGTGAGACACGAGGGAGAGATAGTGAGAGACGAGGGAGAGATAGTGAGAGACGAGGGAGAGATAGTGAGAGACGAGGGAGAGGTAGTGAGAGACGAGGGAGAGATAGTGAGAGACGAGGGAGAGATAGTGAGAGACGAGGGAGAGATAGTGAGACACGAGGGAGAGATAGTGAGAGACGAGGGAGCGATAGTGAGAGACGAGGGAGAGATACTGAGAGACGAGGGAGAGATAGTGAGAGACGAGGGTGAGATAGTGAGAGACGAGGGAGAGATAGTGAGAGACGAGGGAGAAATAGTGAGAGACGACGGAGAGATAGTGAGAAAGATGCTAGATATAATGAGAGAGATAGTGAGATAGTGAGATAGATGAGAGAGATAGTGAGAAGGATGAGGGAGAGATAGTGAGAGATATATACTGAAGATTGTGAGAGAGATGAAGTAAATATAATGAAACAGATGAGAGATGGTGAGACACTGTGAGAGAGATAGTGAGAGACAAAAGAGAAAAAGACAGAGCAAGACAAGTGAGAGAAACAAAGAAAGTGAGAGACACATGCGAGAGAAAGACAAGGACAAGACTAAGAGAAAGAAAGAAAGAGAGAGATGGCAGGTGAGAGATAGATGAGACAGTTGGTAGAAAGAAAGAGTACGAAATAAATGAGAGATGGAGACAGTGAGAAAGAACCGAGGGAAGAGACATTGTGAGAGACAGGTGAGACAGTTTAGAGAGACACATGGCCTGGGGGGGGGGGGAAGTTTATAAGAAATATGTTGCCAAGACCACAGTCAGGGAGAGAGAGAGAGAGAGAGAGAGAGAGAGAGAGGCAGAGAAAGAAAACTGTGAAATACAACACCATCGTGGAACTCACCAGGAAATATATCCTTTTTTCAACACATCTGCTGAGACACACTTGTTACTGCAGGGAATCATTTCTCAGAACTGAAAGACGATATCAAGCTGCAGGCATGAGAACGACAGGTGAACCCTGCAGGCATGAGGACGACAGGTGAACCCTGCAGGCATGAGGACGACAGGTGAATCCTGCAGGCATGAGGACGACAGGTGAACCCTGCAGGCGTGAGAACGACGGGTGAACCCTGCAGGCATAAGGACGACAGGTGAACCCTGCAGGCATGAGGACGACAGGTGAACCCTGCAGGCATGAGGACGACAGGTGAACCCTGCAGGCATGAGAACGACAGGTGAACCCTGCAGGCGTGAGAACGACGGGTGAACCCTGCAGGCATGAGGACGACGGCTGAACCCTGCAGGCATGAGGACGACAGGTGCACCCTGCAGGCATGAGGAAGACAGGTGAACCCTGCAGGCGTGAGAACGACGGGTGAACCATGCAGGCGTGAGAACGACGGGTAAACCTTGCAGGCATGAGAACGACAGGTGAACCCTGCAGGCGTGAGAACGACAGGTGAACCCTGCAGGCGTGAGAACGACAGGTGAACCCTGCAGGCATGAGAACGACAGGTGAACCCTGCAGGCGTGAGAACGACGGGTGAACCCTGCAGGCGTGAGAACGACGGGTGAACCCTGCAGGCATGAGAACGACAGGTGAACCCTGCAGGCGTGAGAACGACGGGTAAACCCTGCAGGCATGAGAACGACAGGTGAACCCTGCAGGCGTGAGAACGACGGGTGAACCCTGCAGGCGTGAGAACGACGGGTGAACCCTGCAGGCATGAGAACGACAGGTGAACCCTGCAGGCGTGAGAACGACGGGTGAACCCTGCAGGCGTGAGAACGACGGGTGAACCCTGCAGGCATGAGAACGACAGGTGAACCCTGCAGGCATGAGAACGACAGGTGAACCCTGCAGGCATGAGAACGACAGGTGAACCCTGCAGGCGTGAGAACGACGGGTGAACCCTGCAGGCGTGAGAACGACGGGTGAACCCTGCATGCATGAGAACGACAGGTGAACCCTGCAGGCGTGAGAACGACGGGTGAACCCTGCAGGCGTGAGAACGACGGGTGAACCCTGCAGGCATGAGAACGACAGGTGAACCCTGCAGGCGTGAGAACGACAGGTGAACCCTGCAGGCATGAGAACGGCAGGTGAACCCTGCAGGCGTGAGAATAATATAATTTAGAATGACTTTGTTATATTGAGGTAATAACATGTAAATTATTGTATAAAGGTAAGATAAGGAGCCAGAGAATTTACCGGTACAGAAGAATATATTCCGGTACCGGTCAACAGAGGCAGCCAACATGTACCAGTCAACAACAACAAACGTTAGACTTAGCGGGAAAAACAAAAGCCACTTCAGGATCACTAAAGTCAGTTGGGCGAGGGAGAGGGGGGGGGGGGTAGGAGCGAGGCGGGAGATGAAGGAAGGAACAAGGAAAGGAGAGTGGGAGAGAGGAAAGGAAGAAACAAGGGAAGTAGGGTAGCAGGGACAGTGGCAGGGAAGGAAGGAAGGAGAGTGAGGGTGGGGGGAAGGAAGGAGGGTGGGTTGGGTGGGATGGAATGAAGGAAGAAAGGAGTGTGAGGGTGAGAAGGAAGAAAGGAGAGAGAGGGTGAGAGGGAAGGAAGGAAGGAGAGTGAGGGTGGGTGGGTGTGTGGGAGGAAGGGACGGGAGGGGAGGAGGTAGAGGCCGAGCGCTGCGACACACGATCTCTGGAAACGACAGCCTCTCTCCTCACTGTCAACAATCACACATTCCAGGAGGTGCTCTCAGCCCGTCTGCCTTTGTTTACTCCGTGTTAGCTGCCTGCCCTCCCCTCCCTGCCTCCCTCCCTCCTGGTGCTACTGTATCTCCGGGGAAATTTAGCCGATCAAAAATTTGTGTGAAGCGATGTAGTTTTGTGTTGGGTGTTCTCGCCGAGTGGGTT
>CAUDMG010003709.1:95000-147565 GCA_958450375.1 Homarus gammarus | reverse complement strand
CATTTTCCGACACACTCTGTAAAAGTCTGGCCGGACCATCCGTCATCATCAGGGTGAGGGTGAGGGGAATAAAAGCGTGTGAACGTCAGACCAGTCACCCACTTCCCTCCCTTTCCCCTCCGTTACCATCCCATACCTATCACTCACCTACCTTTACTATCCTCTATCCAGCCTTCAAGCTTCCATTATCAATACCCTACTTTTCCTTAACCTTAAACTACCCTCCCTTAACTCTCCCTTACCCTCACATTTCATTCCCGCCCTTCCTCTTCTATTTCCCCTCATCCACCCCTCGCCCTTTCCTACCTCCCCCTCATCAATCAATCACACTCTTCTACCTTCTACTCACCCACCCTTAATATTCATCCCTTTCTTTCCCCCAACCTTCCCCTCACTCAGTCCCTCTCCCCTATGCATTAGCACGCATGAATATTGTGCAGATATAGGTCGTTTAATGTCTCCCATAACGCGTTCAGGTCAATAACGTTTACCGTGCTGGTGTGGCCTTTCAGTGGGCCGTTTGGTGTAGCCCTACTGATATGGCCCGCCTAACGTGGCCTTCCTGACGTGGCCTACCTAACGTGGCCTGCTAGTTGTGTGCTAACCGGGCTCTAGAAACCTGCATACCTACTCACAACCACTTGCTCAGTCTGCCATTGGTAGAGAGGGCTCATGAGGTGTTGGTGTTGGTGTAGGGACCTTCCAGAACATTATTTCACCCCTCCACAAGTGTCTTCCAGTCTGCCAGTGGTGGTGGGGGGGGGGATACTCCTGTGGTGTTGGTGTAGGGACCTTCCAGAACATTATTTCACCCCTCTACAAGTGTCTTCCAGTCTGCCAGTGGTGGTGGGGGGGGGGGGGGGAGACTCCTGTGGTGTTGGTGTAAGGACCTTCCAGAACATTATTTCACCCCTCTACAAGTGTCTTCCAGTCTGCCAGTGGTGGTGGGGGGGGGAGACTCCTGTGGTGTTGGTGTAGGGACCTTCCAGAACATTATTTCACCCCTCCACAAGTGTCTTCAAGTCTGCCAGTGTTGGTGATGGGGGGGGGGGGACTCCTGTGGTGAAAGGGGAGGGGGACCTTCCAGAACATTATTTCACTCCTCCACAAGTGTCTTCCAGTCTGCCAGTGGTGGTGGGGGGAGAGACTCCTGTGGTGTTGGTGTAGGGACCTTCCAGAACATTATTTCACCCCTCCACAAGTGTCTTCCAGTCTGCCAGTGGTGGTGATGGGGGGGGGAGACTCCTGTGGTGTTGGTGTAAGGACCTTCCAGAACATTATTTCACCCCTCCACAAGTGTCTTCCAGTTTGCCAGTGGTGGTGGTGGGGGGGGGGGGAGACTCCTGTGGTGTTGGAGTAGGGACCTTCCAGAACATTATTTCACCCCTCCACAAGTGTCTTCCAGTCTGCCAGTGGTGGTGATGGGGGGGTGGGGAGACTCCTGTGGTGTTGGTGTTGGTGTAAGGACCTTCCAGAACATTATTTCACCCCTCCACAGGTGTCTTCCAGTCTGCCAGTGGTGGTGGGGGGGGGGGAGACTCCTGTGGTGTTGGTGTAGGGACCTTCCAGAACATTATTTCACCCCTCTACAAGTGTCTTCCAGTCTGCCAGTGGTGGTGGGGGGGGGGGGAGAGACTCCTGTGGTGTTGGTGTAAGGACCTTCCAGAACATTATTTCACCCCTCCACAAGTGTCTTCCAGTCTGCCAGTGGTGGTGATGGGGGGGGGGGGGGGAGACTCCTGTGGTGTTGGTGTAGGGACCCGTGACAGGCAATTATAGCGAGTGGCTGCTGTCCCAATCAACTTGTCTTGGCACTGTTCGCACGGGAATTTTCGCCTTATCACAGAGACAACCCAGCCAATGTTTTCAACTCGGTAAACGCCCTGGGAGTCGCGTGTTCAAGGAGGAAACTTTCTGGTGCTTTTCGCTTCTTAGTAGATAACTTTGTAGGTCTTAACGGCGGCAGCTGCGTTGGCGTCTTTCTTCCTGAACTTTTGAAAGAGTTAGATAACACCTCAGCTCGATACAACTTTTATAGCCAAACACATCATCATCATCATCATTTTGTGAAGGTGATGAGGTGCGGGGCTTCATCCTTTCTCAGTGATGGTTCCTTGGTCTTCCTCCTCCCTCCCTCCTTCCCTCCCTCCCACACATGCCCGTTGTGTTTTTTGAACTGTTTTCATATAACATTTCGTATATTGTGCCGGCCGCCGCTCTCATCCGGCTCCCTTGTCTTTTGTTTCTGTTGTAAGCGAAATTGAACATCGCTGGAAACACGAAAAACCAATATATTTACATTTTAGGAAATAGAGAAAAGCAAATATTTTACCTGTTAGAATTCGATAAAAAGACACATGATAAATTTTACTTTAGCATTCAAAATCCTACAAAAAGATAGATATTCTTTACATGTGTCGTGATGTTCAACAAGTGTTTAGCGGGAGCGTGAAAGAGGAGGAAGGCAGCCCATAGAAACACAGACTACACCAGTGTGTCTTATCATCATGTAGGAACTCTCTAACAAGGGTAATGAGGACACTCTATTCATGTGGCCGCTATCTGTGTTTGTGTGTGTGTGTGTGTGTGTGTGTGTGTGTTGTGTGTGTGTGAAAGTGCGTGTTTGTGTGGGCGCATTTAACCCTGGTCATACTTCCCTCCGCTCAATAAACCTGCCACTCAAAAATTCGCTTCCGACCAACATCATCTGAATTCTACCCTTGAGACTCTTATAATTGGGTCTACGTATTTCCTGTCTGAGACGTCACTTGTATATCTCTTACAGGTGAGGCTACAGGATGATGTCACTCTTGGTGTAGTCTTCAAGAAATAATATACCATCGATATATTTTCTATTTACATAACAACCTTTAATAAATTGACCTTTCCCAGTGAGCGTTGTTTCCCAGTGAGCGTTGTTTCCCAGTGAGCGTTGTTTCCCAGTGAGCGTTGTTTCCCAGTGAGCGTTGTTTCCCAGTGAGAGTTGTTTCCCAGTGAGAGTTGTTTCCCAGTGAGAGTTGTTTCCCAGTGAGCGTTGTTTCCCAGTGAGCGTTGTTTCCCAGTGAGAGTTGTTTCCCAGTGAGAGTTGTTTCCCAGTGAGCGTTGTTTCCCAGTGAGAGTTGTTTCCCAGTGAGCGTTGTTTCCCAGTGAGAGTTGTTTCCCAGTGAGCGTTGTTTCCCAGTGAGAGTTGTTTCCCAGTGAGCGTTGTTTCCCAGTGAGCGTTGTTTCCCAGTGAGAGTTGTTTCCCAGTGAGAGTTGTTTCCCAGTGAGAGTTGTTTCCCAGTGAGCGTTGTTTCCCAGTGAGCGTTGTTTCCCAGTGAGAGTTGTTTCCCAGTGAGAGTTGTTTCCCAGTGAGAGTTGTTTCCCAGTGAGCGTTGTTTCCCAGTGAGAGTTGTTTCCCAGTGAGCGTTGTTTCCCAGTGAGCGTTGTTTCCCAGTGAGAGTTGTTTCCCAGTGAGAGTTGTTTCCCAGTGAGCGTTGTTTCCCAGTGAGAGTTGTTTCCCAGTGAGAGTTGTTTCTAAAGGTTGTCGATTCGAGATGTCGTTTGCCATATCTAGGAGATGCCATTTCCTGAAGACAGTTGCCAGAAGTCGTTGTTTACGGATTATGTCACGCCCATACGATGGTATTTCTGGGAGGATTATTTATTTATTTTTTTCCTAGAAGATATTATATTCAATGATTCTTTTTTTTTTCTCGAAGACTTCGTTAATAAAAAAGCCATCATTTCTATTGGACGTCATTTTGAATTGACATTATTTACATAAACTCGTTTTCCAAAGAACGTTGTTTTTTAGCGGATGTCGCCACACACACACACACACACACACATAGGGGAAGAAATAGCGTGGAGGGAAAGCAGAGAGATGGTGGAGGGAAGGCGGCAGGAGAAGGGAGGGGGAGAAGGGAGGATGGAGGGAGAGCGGAGAGGGGGTGGAGGGGACCAGCCTGGCCAGATATGAGTGGACATAAATCCGGTGATGGTCGAGAGAGAGAGAGAGAGAGAGAGAGAGAGAGAGAGAGAGAGAGATTTTCCTTCCGTTCCTCAAGCCACAGATTGGAAAATATTGTAGTCTCATAATTGGATATGCATTTCCTCACCTAACCACTTATAAAATGATATCCTCATCTCGTCAACCCCTGATAAAGTCAATAAGGGGCCGATAAGATAATAACCCGTGTATAATAGTCTCCCTAGGCTGCCATCCCCACCTTTCTCAGTGTCATTACGCAGTTCCACCCACCCACCCGATCACCCGCCCGCCAGCGACCAACCTAAGATCTGCATTCCGGGTGAATATTCATTTAAGAGCGGCAGTCATCTACATACACCGCCAGTCTCCACTACCTCAATTATTTTATCTTTTCTTCCCTTCATTTCTTTCTTTTTTTTTCTTTCTTGTTTTATTATTGGTTTTATTAAGATTTCTTTATCCTGTTTTTTGTATTATTTTTTCTTCATGTTTTTTTTATATGATTTCTTGTTTGTGTGTTTTATCGTTCTCTGTTTTATACTTTGTCTTTGTTATCCATCTTTTATCATTTTAATTATTATCCTCATAATTTTCTTCATTCTCCCTTTATTATTTTGATGTTCTTTTTTTTTTAATTCTTTATTTTTCTTATTTTTTTTATAATTTTACTCCATTTCCCTCATTAATCATCTTTTTCTTGTAAGTTATTTTCATTTCTTCAGCTTTTCGTCTCTTCTCCTCGTCGT
Organism: Homarus gammarus; assembly: GCA_958450375.1. Taxonomy (NCBI): domain Eukaryota; kingdom Metazoa; phylum Arthropoda; class Malacostraca; order Decapoda; family Nephropidae; genus Homarus; species Homarus gammarus. The sequence goes on along the minus strand of CAUDMG010003709.1, from coordinate 142,846 downwards.
CATCTTCGTGAACACATTCCAATCTTCTACAGTCAAGTCATATAATCACTCTGTTACCTTCATCACTTAACACACACACACACACACACACACACACACACACCCACACACACACACACACACACGCACACACACACGGGGAGGGTTAAAAGAAGTAACGTGCTGGTGTAATTAGGTTAGTAGACGGGTTAAAGTAGGTTGTTGTGCTGGTAGTGCTGCCACGTGGGATATTATGTTAGGTAAAGGTCTCTCTCTCTCTCTCTCTCTCTCTCTCTCTCTCTCTCTCTCTCTCTCTCTCTCTCTCGCCAGCGGGAATATTAGAATTTGCATATTAAAGCACTGCATGGTACCCCTCGATAATCTTAATGGAATGTAACCAGCTTAACATGTCCTGCCTTGAACCCGGCCTCTCTCTCTCTCTCTCTCTCTCTCTCTCTCTCTCTCTCTCTCTCTCTCTGCTACAGAAGCCATGGTTATCGTACACAAGGGTTTAGTTATTGGGAAAAATATACGTTGTGTTGTATTTATCGTCTGTCAAGAAGTTAATTATCGTACATAGTAATTAACTTATTGTTGATGTAAATTTTTGTTATCGTCATACGTAATGATCAAGTTATCGTATACTCATTATTAAAGTTATCGTAGACGAGGAATTCAGTATTGTTACCAGTGATTAAATTATCGTACTCAACATTAAAGTTATCGTACACAATAATTTAAGTATCGTACCCAATGATCAACTTGTCGTGCGGAGAATTTATTCATCTTGTTGTCGGGGAAAGAATCTATCGTGTTTGTAAGCACAGGACGCACACACACTGGTGGCTCCGTTACCCCACAATGGCTGTTATTCTCTGGGAGACCCGAGGACATTGTGCGTCTCCTACCTCCCCCTCCCCTCCTTTCCCCCCTCCCCTCCCCCCTTCTCCTCCCCCCTCCCCCTTCTCCTCCCCCCCTCCCCAGCCATTCACTCTCCTGAAGAAAAATACATTTATGTAAATTTGTGAGATTTAAGCCATGTAAACACCAGTTGTGTGTGTGTGTGTGTGTTTGTTTGTTTTCGTGTTTGTAATTCACGAAGGAAAGTAAACAATCATCCCTCTATACACACACAAACTCTACCAGACCAGAGACCAGACCCACTTCTACCAGACCAGAGACCAGACCTAACTGTACCAGACCAGAGACCAGACCCACTTCTACCAGACCAGAGACCAGACCCAACTGTACCAGACCAGAGACCAGACCCACTTCTACCAGACCAGAGACCAAGACCCACCTGTGCCAGACCAGACTAATTAGCCAATATAGCAGCAGGTGCATTAATTAGTTAACCCTTGTCATTAACGTCGATTTTACTTTCATTATTCTTCGTAAAATTCGGTAATTGATTCCACCTAAATGTCTCGACCACTAAGTTATGTGATTCAGTATCGAGAGTTTGTTCAATACGGTGTGTGTGTGTGTGTGTGTGTGTGTGTGTGTTTTAATTTAAGTATAAATTGGCGGAAGAGAGGAAGACTGTACACACACACACACCCCCCCAAGAGACAAAGTTGTGAGGTACCGGGAGACAAGGTTGTGAGTTACCGGGAGACAAGGTTGTGAGTTACCGGGAGACAAGATCGTGAGGTACCGGGAGACAAGATCGTGAGGTACCGGGAGACAAAGTTGTGAGTTACCGAGAGACAAGGTTGTGAGTTACCGGGAGACAAGGGCGTGAGGTACCGGGAGACAAGGTCGTGAGGTACCGGGAGACAAAGTTGTGAGTTACCGGGAGACAAGGTCATGAGTTACCGAGAGACAAGGTCGAGAGGTACCGGGTTACACTATTAACTTCCAATTTGGTGAAAGAAGTAAAGCCTTGGCCGCCTCTACTGGACCTAAAGGAGTCTCCAGAGGCCCGCCACCATCAGCTTCCGTATCATATCTCTGATGACCACGAAGGTAAGAGTTCCGATCATTAACTCTCTCTCTCTCTCTCTCTCTCTCTCTCTCTCTCTCTCTCAAGCAAAAAAAAAAAAAAAAACTATCTCTCGACTCCAGCCTCTCACTTACACACACACAACTGTATCTTAAAGGTAGAAATATCCCGGTCTATTCGGTAAACCTAAGAGAGGGTCTCGGTGTGTGCGTGTCTTGGTGGAAAATCTCATTAGCTTGCCGACACACGTAGCGACCGCAAGGCAGAACGACCCAATTGTAAACCCGCAGGAATTTTTATACGCTGTTGGGAAGGCGATGGAGTAGCCGGGGTTGGGAGGGATGGGTGGGGTTTCCTGTACTCCTATGTTTGTTTGTGTGTTTGTGTTTCTTTTGTTTGTTTTTGTTTGTTTGTGTGAGTGTTTGTGTTGTTGTTTTTTTGTGTTTGTTTGTTTGTTTGTTTGTGTGTTTGTGTGTGTTTGTTTATACATACATACATCATGGGCTGTCGGTGAGGAATAGGAGAGTGGTAGAAAGGAAATGTTTGTAACTGTCTCGGGATGTGTTTTTAGTAGTCGTCTCTGGAATTTGTGTGTTTGTGATAGTTTGTTTAGGTGGAATAGAAGGTGAAAGGGGACCATTCTTACTGTGGTGGAATGTATTTGAATAAATTATAAAAGTTGTGGTTGTTTGTGTTGCTACTGCTGTTTGATACATTGTTTGTTTTTGTTGACGTATTATGGTGTTTGTGACTATGGTGATGTATGGTGGTGGTGTGTGTCTTCATGGTGTTGTAACGTAATGAATAATGGTGCTATGTTATAATATTGTGGTGTTTTGAAGTGAATAAGACCAAGGTAAAAGAAATATATATATATAGAAATATATATATATATTTATATATATATATATTTGCAAATAAATCACTGTAGGTGCGCGTGATCTAGGTATATGCTTATAACCACAAGGAAAGAAGAAAACACGAAGTTCCCAAGCGCTTTCGTGTAATTCACATCTTCAGGGGTGAGTGAATTACACGAAAGCGCTTGGGAACTTCGTGTTTTCTTCTTTCCTTGTAGTTATCAGCATATATATATATAATATATATATATATTATATATTATATATTTTATATATTTATATATTTATTTATATGCGTAATCACTGTAGGTGCGCGTGATCTAGTATTGTGACCAGCGTGAGGGGGGGGGGCCCTTGGTCTTCTCCTGACGTGGCTGCATCAGGATATACAATAACTCAGGTGTAACATCTCCCCCTCCTGTAGTTCCCCTGGAGGCTTGTTCAGTCGTTCATCTTGTGCTGTCTTCTGCTTGAAGTGCTTGTACAACTCCTGGACCAACACTTTCCCTTCCTTCCTTCCTTCCTTCCTTCCTTCCTTCACGCCCTGGAAGTTAAGTGAGCCTCTGTTTGTCTGTGTGTGAGGTGTGAAGTAAGAGCCTGTGAAGTGTGGAGTGTAAATTTGTGGAACGCCGACTACAGTATTGTTGTTTTGTCATGGTACTCTGAGATGCACAACACCTCCTCCATAACTTCTGTCACTAAAACAAACAAAGATCACCAAGTCATCACCAACTTGGGACCAGACTTACAAACATTCTGGCATTAAATTTACCTCCACTGGTGATGTGAGAACGTTTCTTACTGACTCACACTTTAGCTACGGCACAAACATAGCGGCAGAAACGACATCAAAGTGGCAACAAGAATTGTCTTTAGTAAGATATATTGTCTTATGCAAGGAGAACTATATCAACATTTGAATCTTCACGAATCCTGGTCTTATTCTCTGGTGTTTCTCGTCTTAACGAACAACAAATAATATGCCAGTCCTGAGGGTGTTGTAGTAAGTTTCCTCAACATTACACCCACACACTCACCTCTCGGCCAGCCCTCTGGTGGCCGCTCTCTGAACTAACCTCCACCACGTTAGGGTGCCGCTGACGTCACCTTGAGTCATGAATTATAAACTCTTCTCTAATGGGTATTTATGTCTCGCCTCCTCATATATCCAAACTCTTTCACCAGAACCAGCTAGTGCGGAATATAAATATAGTTTTGGTCTTATTTTACGAGTCTGCTGTTGTTTTTCCCTCTTAACCCCCAAGTGAATTTTATCGGGTCTACTTTATATTTATACGTGATAATTTGGTACAGTTACCCCTCACGTACAGACACCAACCACCATTTTCTTTTCTTTGTTTATGGTGTGGACCAGTACAGGCCATCAGTACAGTGAATCAGTTCATCGTAATCTCATGTAAAACGTATTTATTACCGATGAATGACAGATATGTAATTAACATTAATATTTACATTACATAGAGGTGTCGTTATGAAAATCTATTACACGTTTATGATCAACTTCTTCAGGTTATCGCAAATTCTTTTTAGACTGCTGGAGGAGTGAAGGCTTTAGAGCGGCGTCAAGGTTTACATAGTGCTTGAGTGGGTGGTGGAGGAGTTAGGCTATAGAGAAGAGCTGACGCCACGGTGTCAGCCATAATGAAAACGCACAGCTGACTCCCACTTTACTTCCCACCAATTAACTTCAGCTACACAGTTGCCAGCTGGTGGAAATGATACAGTGAGCGGTAGGGCGGTAGCAGGCGAGTAACTGACAGCATATGGGTGGGTGGGTGGGCGGTAGGAAGTAGATGGGTAAGCAATATGTTGGTGGGTGGCAGCAGGTAGATCCGCTGTAGGGGGTAAATGGTTGACAGCAGGTGGGTGGGTGGGTGGTAGGAGTTTGATGAATGGCAACAGAAGTGTGCGGCAGACTAATGAAGATGGAGAACGTGAGAGAGAAGGAAGAGGATAAAAAGAAGAAGAAGAAGAAGAAAGTAAGGAACACAAAATTGTCTCAGTAGGTGAAATTACGGGGAAGCAGAAGTCGGCTCCAGTAATTGCTCCCAGTAGGCGACCTGAGACGACAGTATTCTGAAAGTAGAGTGTGAAAATGAGTGAGAATGTGTGTGTGTACAAGAGGGAGTGACAGGAGTGGTGGGGGGGGGGGAGAATGAAGAGAGGAAAAGAAAGTAAGAAAATGTATGCAGATGAGAGACGAGGAGGCCGGTGAGGAGGTCGGAGAGAGAGGGGGAGGGCGGCGGGAGGGGGGTAGGAGGAATGAATAAACGAGCGAGGAGGAGAAGAAGGAGGAAAAGAGAGAACGTGAATAATAGAAGGAAATAAAGATAGACAAAAGGAAAAGGAAAGCAGGATGGGAAAGTAAAATAATTAAGAGAAAGTAAGATTTCCTTTTGTAGTGAGATTTTCCATCACATCTATCCCAACTGTATACATCTATCCCAACTGTATACTTGTCTCTACTGTATACATCTGTCTCTACTGTATACCACGAGTGTATATATATGTGTGTTATACGCTGGTGTGTGGCTGAGACAACACAGAGGTGGAGGTGTAGAGGGGTGTATCATGAGTGTGATGACGTGTGGCCGAGGCAATAAAATAATGGAGGTGGTGATGGTGGTAGTGATGGTGAGGGTGATGGTGGTAGTGAGGGTGATAGTGAGGGTGATGGTGATGGAGTCAGGCACCAGCAGGAGAGTGACGGTGTTGAAGATCAAAGGAAGGTGAGTGCCCCCATCAGGTGATGACTCCCTTCAGTGTCCTTCACCTGATGACTGTAGGGCTCACCTGTACTGATCTAGAGGCTGAAAGGCTTACCTGAGAGCTGAGGGACTGGCGTGAAGAGCAAGGGAGTTGCCTGATAGCTGAGAGAGTGGCCTGAGAGATGAGAGAGTGACCTGGAGAGCTGAGGGTGTGGCCTGAAGAGTGAGGGAGTGGCCCGAGAGCTGAGGGAGTGGCCTGAAGAGTGAGGGAGTGGCCTGAATAGCTGAGAGACTGGCCTGAGAGCTGAAGGACTGGCCTGAGAGCTGAGGGACTGGCCTGAGAGCTGAGAGAGTGGCCTGAGAGATGAGAGAGTGACCTGACGAGTGAGGGAGTGGCCTGAGAGCTGAGGGAGTGGCCTGAGAGCTGAGAGTGTGGCCTGAAGAGCTGAGGGAGTGACCTGGAGAGTGAGGGTGTGGCCTGAAGAGCTGAGAATGTGGCCTGAGAGCTGAGAGAGTGAACTGAAGAGCTGAGGGTGCGGCCTGAAGAGCTGAGAGTGTGGCCTGAGAGAGTGACCTGAAGAGCTGAGGGTGTGGCCTGAAGAGCTGAGGGAGTGGCTTGAAGAGCTGAAGGAGTGACCTGAAAAGCTGAGGGAGTGGCCTGAAGAGCTGAGGGAGTGGCCTGAAGAGTGAGGGAGTGGCCTGAAGAGCTGAGGGAGGGGGGACTGAGAGCTGAGAGAGGGGGGACTGAGAGCTGAGAGAGGGGGGACTGAGAGCTGAAAGAGGGGGGCCTGAGAGCTGAGGATGTTCATTCTATCTGAAAGTTGATCGAGGGATTCCAGAAGAATTGATTTATTTTCGCTTATTCGCTTTTTTATAGACAATTTATTTATATTTATTTTAGAAAGAACACACACACACACTTACACACACACACACAACGGCAGATCTGTACAAGAGAGAGAGAGATAGAGAGAGAGAGAGAGAGAGAGAGAGAGAGAGAGAGAGAGAGAGTGTTTTATGTGGTGCCTGCAGGTAACACGAGGGGTTGGGGGGGGTGGCAGGTGTGTGACGGTCTATCAAGGCCACACATGACGGCCAAGGAGATGGAGGAAATTGAGGGAGATGAGGGAGCGATGGCTAGTGTTGGAGGACTGTTGGTGGAGTGTTGGGGAGGGAGAGAGAGGTGAATAGGGTAAGACAGTGAGAGGTAAGCAGGGAGAGGGTAGTCGACGCAGGAGGAGGAAGGGACGAGTATGGAGAGACAGGGGTGAATAGAGAGTGAGAGAGGAGAAGATAAAAGGGAAAGGAAGGGAGATAATGAGAGAGATGTGAAGAGAAAGTCGGAGGGAGCGGTTGAGAGAGAGACGAAGGGGGAAAGGAGAGAGAGAGAGAGAAATAGAGAAGTGAATAGGGAGAGGAAGAGAGATGTGACAAAAGAGGGAATAGGATAAGCAGGTGACGTAGAATAATCAAGAGAGGTTAAAGAGAGGGTAGAAGGCAAGGGAGGGAAGAGAGAAAAAGTGAAAACAAAATGAGAGGGAACAAAGAATCACAGAAACAGAGGCAAAAATAGAGGAAGATAAAAGTACAAACGAATGAATTATAAACAGACAGACAGACACAGAGAAAACAATAGCACAAAATTCAACGACTCCGGGATACGATACATTATTAAGCAACATCAACAACTGCTACCAACTGATACGAGTCATAACACAATTATGCAAAGTAAATGTTTTGCTTATCGGTAATAAGGGCAGAGTTGGCAGGACTGGGGGAGGGATAGGGTTGGTAGCACTGGGCGAGGAGTAGGGTTGGCAGCACTGGGCGAGGAGTAGGGTTGGCAGCACTGGGGGAGGGGTAGGGTTGGTATAACTGGGGGAGGGGTAGGGTTGGTATAACTGGGGGAGGGGTAGGGTTGGTAGCACTGGGGGAGGAGTAGGGTTGGCAGCACTGGGGGAGGGGTAGGGTTGGTATAACTGGGGGAGGGGTAGGGTTGGTATAACTGGGGGAGGGGTAGGGTTGGTAGCACTGGGGGAGGGGTAGGGTTGGCAGCACTGGGGGAGGGGTAGGGTTGGCAGCACTGGGGGATGGGTAGGATTGGTAGCACTGGGGGAGGAGTTGGGTTGGTAGCGCTGGAGGAGGGGTAGGGTTGGTAGTACTGTGAGAAAGGTAGGGATGGCAGCACTGGGGGAAGGGTAGGGTTGGCAGCACTGGGGGAAGGGTAGGGTTGGCAGCACTGTGGGAAAGGTAGGGTTGGCAGCACTGGGGGATGGTTAGGGTTGGTAGTACTGTGGGAAAGGTAGGGTTGGCAGCACTGGGGGAAGGGTAGGGTTGGCAGCACTGGGGGAGGGGTAGGGTTGGCAGCACTGGGGGAGGGGTAGGGTTGGCAACACTAGGGGAGGGGTAGGGTTGGCAACACTGGGGGAGGGGCAAGGTTGGCAACACTAGGGGAGGGGTAGGGTTGGCAACACTAGGGGAGGGGTAGGGTTGGCAACACTGGGGGAGGGGTAGGGTTGGCAACAATGGGGGAGGGGTAGGGTTGGCAACACTGAGAGAGAGGGTAAGGTTGGCAACACTGGGGGAGGGGTAGGGTTAGCAACACTGGGGGACGGGTAAGGTTGGCAACACTGGGGGAGGGGTAGGGTTGGCAACACTGGGGGAGGGGTAGGGTTGGCAACACTGGGGGAGGGGTAGGGTTGTTGTCATCACCATCATGCCATTACTGAACCCCCGATATAACTTTAAGCATCTCCCATACAGTAAGTCTTAAATAAATCTGTAAACTTACTTCTGTGTGTTGAGAGATACTGGGTGGCGGTGGTCAGGTATCGTATCCTCTGTCAATATGCTGTCACTTTCAGTCCACTAAATGTATCGACATGTACAGAGTGACTGTCTCTTACCGCTGTATCTCGCCAGGGGAGACGACCTTTCCTGCCTCAACATCCCCGAGGTGACTGCTATCTCTCCTGTACCAGCAGCACCCGGCTAGGGAGGCATCTCTTCTGGCGAAACTTACGACCAGTGGGTGGGTGCTGGGGAGGGTATAGCGGGGGTGGGTAGTGGTGGAAGGTGGTAGTAGAGGGAATGGTGTGGGTGGATCATGGGGACGGGGGTTATGTTGGATGGGGTGGGTGGGTGGGGGTTGGAGGGGGATGTAGAGATGAAGCGGGGTTTGATGGTAAGAGTGGATAGGGGTTACGGGAAGGTGGGGGAGGGAGTAGACTAGCTAGGGGGTTGGAGGGAGTAGATGAGGGTAGTGGGGGGGTTGAGAAGAATGTAGAAGGTGGAGGTAAGGTATCTCTCTTGCCTCTACGTCGCTTTAGCCTGCACAAGAAGGCGCCCCCCCCCCCCCCCCCCCCCCGAGTTGCCCTGTTATCCCTGAGCATCAGATTATGTAAATGTTTTTTGTCGTTGGTTAAAGATGACCTGGAAGCCGGCGGGGGAGTTCCAGGCTGTGGCACTAATAGCTACAACCCAGGAACCTGGAACCTTGAGGCTTAGGGAGGGTCAGGCTCCTAGGATCAGCTGGAGAATTAATGGCAGTCTTATGGCGGGGATTTTCAGGGGGCTTAGATGAGGGGCTCGTGGTGGTTTTATAGTAGGACTTGTAACTGTGGTAGTGGGTAACTACGGCCGTGTAGCGCTCGGGTGGGTGGACCCGCTGGACCTGTTGTCACACGTCGCTGGGGATCAAGTTCTGGGGGGTAACTGGCAGTCATACAAGAAGGTTACTTGGTGTGCACGACGAAGGGTTTAGAAGGTGTTGTGTTGATGATCCTGGAGTCAGCTGTGTTGCTCCGTGGTGGTGAAGATTATGGTATATTTGAATCCATTTACAAGAGGCATCATGGGGATGTTCCAATAGTGTAAGGCTGGAGGAGATTCAGGTTAGACGGAATGAAAGAAAATGCGAAGCAAGTTAAAGAAGTTTTAACCCTGAGGATTATGCAGATTCAAGTTAGGCTTCAAAAATGAACTTAAAAAAATCCCGAGACTTAAGGTAAATAGTTACTGAATTTCCTTGATAGTAAATTCTATAATTCTGAGCCTAAATAGTTTAGTAACCCCGAAGCAGAGAGTTTGGAAAGCGTTGAACAGGAGCTTCTGGTGTATGGTTAACAACCTCGGGTGTATTGTAGTGGCCATGTGCGTCTGTCTGTCTGTCGGTCGGTCTGTCTGTCGTGGACGGTACTGACTCGAAGACAGTAGTTTCAGATAGTCTTGCCTACTTCTCTACCTGTCGACCTACCGAAACGCGCCACTACCACAGCTAAACCTCCTCCTCATCGTCTGTCGTCCGCCTTTACTAAAATAATAATTCTTTAGTTTCTCCGTAATTTTCAACATATTTGACTTCCCAAAACATCAAATTTAGAAGTCAACTGTTGCTGACTAAGAGTGCTGTATTCCCTGCTCGTGGTACTTGTCGTGTTCATCATGACGCAATGGGAGTTAAGAGGAGTCCAGGAGGCGCAGTTGGTGCTCCCGAGGACACCTCCGTCAGGGTAGTAGAGGCTGTCAAGGTGCCAAAGTTTTATTTCATTACTTGGTTGTTTCCACTGAAGCAACACTAAAGCTACGTCAATACTGTAGACCTTGTGAGCCGCCTGCTGCATCTGCCCCTCACACACTCTCTCCCACCCCTCACACACTCTCCCACCCCTCACACACACTCTTCTTACCCCCCTCCCTCCCCCCCCCCCTAACATTCATCCTTTCTCTTTTTTATTTTTTTATCGTTTATGTTTTCCTGTACACTCTTCCCTCTGTTTACTGTATGTTTCTGCACCAGTTTATTCCTCTCTTTATCTGTCATTTACTCTGCTTGTGGAACGCCCTCGTCTTTTTTCCTTTCGTCTTTCATGATAAAAACCAGACGGCAGTATACTTACCCTACCCTACACTACCCTACCCTACCCTACCCTACCCTTTACTATAGACACAGAACTATCATTAAAACACGAAGAGGAAGTTTTATTTAAGTCATACATGTGTTTTATTAATTTAGGATAAGCCAAAAATGTACGTGATTGGTGCTTGAAGCCAGTGTGTGGGTCTAAGTGGTCTTTCCTGGGACTCAACGTTAGTTCGATACTTTTTCGTAGATGTATATATATATAAAGCGAGAGAGAGAATGAGAGTTCATTAAGTGACAGTGAATCTCTCTCTCTCTCTCTCTCTCTCTCTCTCTCTCTCCCCCATTGTGTTGCTGTTAGTACTTCATTTCCTTTTTCCTTCACCTTTTGAATTCTCCCCTCTCCTCCCTCCTTCCTCTTCCCTCCTTCCTCTTCCCCCTTCCTCTCCTTTCCCCTCCATTCTCCCTCTCCCTTTCTTTCCTCCCCTGTATCGTGTCATAGAAAGTTCGTGGAAGCCGTAATTAACTTGAGCTATACCTGTGTTGCTCTAACCATTGGTCTCTCAGGGCACATAAACAATAATGTACTCATAGGGTTAAATCATTGCACTGAAGAGGTTAATTTATCGTACTCAAGGGGTTTGAAGTCATCGTACTCAAGGGGTTTGAAGTCATCAGCGAAAACTTTATATAATTTGCACAAATCTTCAGAACTTTCAAAGTGGAATTTTGTTTAAGTTGTTTTATCCTTTATAAGTTAAATAAGGTCATGGTTATATTGGTACCTTGTGTGGGTACGTATTTCTTGCCCACTTACCTACCCATTCATCCTACCCACATAAGTCACAACGTACCCACAGAACTTAACTATTACTTAACCATATAACCTGCCCACTACCTACCCACATCTACCCACACGACGTACCCACCCCATCTTAACTGTGTGAATGGGAAAAGCAACAAGGTTAAGATGAATCACTCTGTCGACCAATCATCATTCAGAGTAAGGGTGTGGAGGATGGAAGGTGATAATGAGAGAGAGGAGAGGAGAGAATAGGGGAGAAATATAGAAGAAGGAAAGAGAGAGAGAATTATGATTGGTAAATAAATGGAAGGGTAGAAGAGATAGAGAAGGAGGAAGAGGAGATTACTAAAGAGAGAAGAGACAGAGAAGGATAATAAAAAACGAATTACAGAAAAAGGAGGTGGAGACAGAGAGAGAAAGATCAATAGAGAGAAGAGAGAGAATTATAGAAAAGGGGGAGATACAGTGAAAGAAACAAGAGAGCAAAACAGAGAGGAAAAAAGAAAGAAAGAGGAACTAGTTTAAGATATTCAATACAGATGAATAATATTGAAAACATAAATGAAGTCCCATAACACAGACGACTCGTAGCAATAACTAAAATACATACTAACCTAACCTAACCTAACCTGCTGTCGTTCGGGCTGCCAGAGAGCTGTAAGAAAATGAACAAATCTTTTAATGACTTTCCTGTTTCATTGTAAAATTCACCCAAGTTAGAATTAATCTTCTTAGGTCGTAATTCTCTCTCCAGCCAAGAGGGAATGGTGGTGAAAACTATAAGGAAGATACAAGTGAAAGTGTGCATATCGATCAAGGGAAACAGGTCTTTTATTTATTTACAACCTGTGGTACCTGGGTGTCGTTTTTGTCTCCTGTATTAGGTGTTGGTATTTTGTCAATTGTATTACTTAGGTTTTAGGATTTTCTTCGTTGTATTACTTGGAGTTTTGAGTTTTATCCATTGTTTCTTTTTTTTTTGGGGGGGGGGGGGGGGAGGGATTTGTCCACACTGTATTATTTGGAGTTTGGGTTGTGTTCTCCAATTGAAATTTGTCTGATGGCATTTCTCCAGACGATTTTGGTCCGATCAGGAACATTTTGTCAGAACCAAGACTAGGAATACACAGTGACGTTCTCCCAAGTACAATATCAGCTTCTTGAAACAGAACGTCAGCATCTGGAATTAGGACGTCAGCATCTTGAATTAGGACGTCAGCATCTTGAAGTAGAACGTCAGTGTCAAAAGGAAACGTCAGTCTTCTTAAATTAGAACGTCAGCATCTTGAAGTAGAATGAGACCGCCTTGAACGATCAGAGTCGACCTGTATTATAAAGGGAGTGAGGAAGTGAAGGTTAAAGAAGAATGATGTAAGTGTATATGCAAAGAATGTGTGTGATGGTGAAGGTTGTAGGTAGAGTGAGGTGAGGGTGGAACTGATTGAGGGGGAGGCGATGTGATGGATGAGAGGCTGAAGGTAGAGTTGATGGCTGGTAGAGGGGGAAGCAAACAGACGTGTGTGAAGGATTGATAAGAGTCGGCGAATAAGTCGTTGTGTGAGAGACTAATTGAATTGGTGAGTGTGAGTGAGTTATTTGAGATCGATGCTTCGAACACTCTTCAGGATTATGATATATTTTACCCTTAAACTGGAGCTGGAAAATACGCCTTGTTGATCCATCGGAGCTATGAAACGAAAATTGTGACCCAGATGGTGTCAAAAGCATGTTAAGACTCTACCGTATCCAGAGTCGAGAGAGAGAGAAAAAATTTAACTTCACCTACGATTCTTCGAGACCCCGGCAGTGTTGACATCCGCTCTCGCTACTGTCAGCTCGTCACTATCCTTATCCTCCCACGGTCAAACTATTGATCAAAACTTCCTTCATTTCTCTTCCATTTCTCCTCCCTTGTCATCTCACCAGAATCTCTCCCCATTTCATGAAGAATTTGATAACAGAATACCTTCAGTGCTTCGCCATTGTGCCTTCAGTCCATCAGATAGAGTAAATTGCATTTATAAAAAGTAAAACGAAATATAGAAGTCTTTGGATTTTTACGGTTAGGTTTAGATAAATTTGTTGTCGTTCATTGTCGATACTTGAGAATGGATGTTGAGCTGTGGAAAGGTTTGATACGGATTGTTTACGGGTTTCTGCTGATAAAATTACGCCATTAAGTTTGTTTTAGGTCTTGTTTCCAAATTGGCTGGTGTTCTTTCGTGCCCCGGAGTTCTTGACGATGACTTAACCCTTTAGGACGATGATTTAACCCCTTTAGGACGATGATTTAACCCCCTTTATGACGATGACTTAACCCTTTTAATACGATGATTTGACCCCTTTATGACGATGATTTAACCCCTTCAGGACGATGATTTAACTCCTTTATGACGATGATTTAACCCTTTATGACGATGATTTAACCCCTTAGGACGATGACTTAAGAACCCCTTTAGGACGATGACTTCACAACCCCCTCAGGACGATGACTTAACAACCCCCTCAGGACGATGGCTTCACAACCCCCTCAGGACGATGGCTTCACAACCCCCTCAGGACGATGGCTTCACAACCCCCTCAGGACGATGGCTTCACAACCCCCTCAGGACGATGACTTCACAACCCCCTCAGGACGATGGCTTCACAACCCCCTCAGGACGATGGCTTCACAACCCCCTCAGGACGATGACTTCACAACCCCCTCAGGACGATGACTTAACAACCCCCTCAGGACGATGACTTAACAACCCCCTCAGGACGATGACTTAACAACCCCCTCACGACGATGACTTAACAACCCCCTCACGACGATGACTTAACTCCATCAAAAACACACCTTTAACCATCTTCCCCAAGGGAGTTAAGTACCTAATCTAATCACTATTAACAGGGGATTAACACACTAAGGACCTAATAAAACCTGTGGGATTTTAATCAGTGGAGGAAAAATATAGTTGGTAGGATTCTCGTCCGGTGAGGGTAGAGGGAGGAGGTGTCTGACGCGAGGCTGTGTGGTGGAGGTGAAAGCGAGTGTGGTAGGAGACCCCATTTGCAGCCTGCTGTTTCCCAAGCCTGTCTCTCTCTCTCTCTCTCTCTCTCTCTCTCTCTCTCTCTCTCTCAATGGGGTAGAGTGTATGGGTTTGCGTGTGTGTTTTTTTTGTCGGTTTTTAAGTGTTTTTGTAACGGGAAAGAAGAGATTAGTATTTCGTATGTGTTTACGTAAGCACGGAAGACTGCCCACCAATAACCAGGCGTGTATAGAGGGCGTGGTCTTGTGACCACCAACACCCAGGCGTGTATAGAGGGCGTGGTCTTGTGACCACCAACACCCAGGCGTGTATAGAGGGCGTGGTCTTGTGACCACCAACACCCAGGCGTGTATAGAGGGCGTGGTCTTGTGACCACCAACACCCAGGCGTGTATAGAGGGCGTGGTCTTGTGACCACCAACACCCAGGCGTGTATAGAGGGCGTGGTCTTGTGACCACCAACACCCAGGCGTGTATAGAGGGCGTGGTCTTGTGACCGCCAACACCCAGGCGTGTATAGAGGGCGTGGTCTTGTGACCGCCAACACCGAGGCGTGTATAGAGGGCGTGGTCTTGTGACCGCCAACACCGAGGCGTGTATAGAGGGCGTGGCGACTTTCGGCAGGCCAGGGTTATATATGACTTCTATCTACCATTATTGGATGATAAATGTACGCTGTGTGTCTCCCGAGGCCATTACTGTATGACTTAGCCATAAGACACCTGGCCCACCACACATCTGGCCTGAATAGACACCTGGCCTACCACACATTTGGCCCACCACACATTTGGCCCACCACACATTTGGCCCACCACGCACCTGTCCCACCACGCACCTGACCCACCACATACCTGCCCCACCACACACCTGGCCATAGAAACATCAGGCTCACCACATACCTGGGCCACCACACATCTGGCCTTAAGAGACACCTGGCCCACCACACACATGTCCCATCACGCACCTGGTCATAACAAACGCCTGGCCCACCACATACCTGGGCCACCACACACCTGCCCCTCGGCTACTCTTATTAAGCCTGTTGATACATAATGATACCTGGTGATACATATTGTTACCTGATAGATAGGTGTAAAGAGAGAGAGAGAGAGAGAGAGAGAGAGAGAGAGAGAGAGAGAGCATAATACAAGAATCAATTCGTTCCATCTGTTTTGTTTTTTCTTCACTGAAGATACTTTCAAGAGTTATGGTGTGTGTGTGTGTGTGTGTGTGTGTGTGTGTGTGTGTGTGTGTGTGTGTGTGTGCGCGCTGCTTCACCTCCCTAAGTCTTTCGTCTGCTCCCTCCACTCATTGACCTATCAAAACACTCAACCCTTCAGTCAAAAGACCTTCTTTCCCCTTCTCTTCCTTCCCTCCCGTCTTCTTCTCTCCCTCTTGTCCTCTCCCATTCCTTAATAGCCCTTTTCCTTCCCCTCCCCCCTCTTCCCACTCTCCTTCCCTCCCCCGCTCCCCTTTCCTCCCGCCTTCCCTTTCCTCCCCCTCTCCTTTCCTTCCCCCTCCCCCCTCCTTTCTTCACCTCCCCACTCCCCTTCCCCCTCCCCCTCCTTTCCTCCCCTCCCCCCTCCTTTCTTCACCTCCCCACTCCCCTTCCCCCTCCCCCCTCCCCTTCCTCCCCTCCCCCTCCCCCCTCCCCTCCCCTCCTGGATGCTGTTCTCTACCTTATAGTACATTACCTCCCTTCAACAACTAAGGCAAAGGCACGTATTCTAGGACAGTATAATACACTCGTCATCAAAGGTAAAAAAAAAAAGTAAGACTAATATACCTGTGGTTGAGGAGCAAGTCAGGAGGTAGCAGTTTAGCTGAGAGGTGCCTTGAGGCCACAGGAGGCAAGGAGCGGCTGGTTGAGGCGGTAATCTGGCCTCTGATAATTAAAGACTCCTACCGTGATACATCCTCGTAACTAATAAGAATACACGTAATTGCCTAAGTTAAAACACATGTAGAGTATAATATGATTTTGAATTTACACAGACACTCCAATTTTATATGATGCTTTCCCTTGGCATGTGTTAGGTGGTGTAAATAACGTGTAGAATGTATCGAAGGTCATCATGGCCACTAGCCTAAACCTATAGCCTAGATTACAACATTCAGCAATGACCTTAACCTTTGACCTAATGAAAATTAAATTGATTCTTTGTTGTTCTGTGTGTGTAATTCCGCAATGCAAATACGCACTTCAGTATACTGCATAGGCCACACACGTCACATTAACACACACACACACACACACACACACACACCACTAAGCACAATAAAGCCTCGTGTGTGGGAAGCGCCGCGGAAGCTCGTCACTAATTACTCAACAAGGGGACTGGAGCGAGGCGGAGCTACCAGACACTAACGACCCTACTGATGATGGCGGCCTAACGAGCATCTCCACGAGTCCTTTGTCCCCTCAACCCCTTCCCCTCTTTCCCCCTCCCCGGCTTGGCACCTTCCCTTTGTGGGCCCCGTCCATCCTGGCACTGTGGTGGCACCCTCCTCCTTACACACACACACACACACGCACACCTCCTTCTCCTCGCCCAAATCTAGCAATCCTTTCACACCTGTCTCCTGGTGTTCGCTGTCGTTCGCCATTGTTTTCTACCACTCCTGTTTCCCTCTAACACCTATTGTACACCCGCCCGTCTCCCCTCTATAACACCCACACACGCCCGTCTCCCCTCTATAACACCCACACACGCCCGTCTCCCCTCTATAACACCCCCACACGCCCGTCCCCTCTCTATAACACCCACACCCGCCCGTCTCCCCTCTGTAACACCCACACCCGCCCGTCTCCCCTCTGTAACACCCACACACGCCCGTCTCCCCTCTGTAACACCCACACCCGCCCGTCTCCCCTCTGTAACACCCACACCCGCCCGTCTCCCCTCTGTAACACCCACACCCGCCCGTCTCCCCTCTGTAACACCCACACCCGCCCGTCTCCCCTCTGTAACACCCACACCCGCCCGTCTCCCCTCTGTAACACCCACACACGCCCGTCTCCCCTCTGTAACACCCACACACGCCCGTCTCCCCTCTGTAACACCCACACACGCCCGTCTCCCCTCTATAACACCCACACACGCCCGTCTCCCCTCTATAACACCCACACACGCCCGTCTCCCCTCTGTAACACCCACACACGCCCGTCCCCTCTCTGTAACACCCACACCCGCCCGTCTCCCCTCTGTAACACCCACACCCGCCCGTCTCCCCTCTGTAACACCCACACCCGCCCGTCTCCCCTCTGTAACACCCACACACGCCCGTTTCCCCTCTGTAACACCCACACCCGCCCGTCTCCCCTCTATAACACCCACACCCGCCCGTCCCCCTCTGTAACACCCACACACGCCCGTCTCCCCTCTGTAACACCCACACACGCCCGTCCCCTCTCTGTAACACCCACACACGCCCGTCTCCCCTCTGTAACACCCACACACGCCCGTCTCTCCTCTGTAACACCCACACACGCCCGTCTCCCCTCTGTAACACCCACACACGCCCGTCTCCCCTCTGTAACACCCACACCCGCCCGTCTCCCCTCTATAACACCCACACACGCCCGTCCCCTCTCTGTAACACCCACACACGCCCGTCCCCTCTCTGTAACACCCACACACGCCCGTCTCCCCTCTGTAACACCCACACACGCCCGTCCCCTCTCTGTAACACCCACACATGCTCCCTTCACCTGTCAGACCTCTCTTATCATCATGTTTTCTCTCCATTCACTTCTGTCATGTCAGTTATCCTTTCTTGTTTCCTTCTCATCTTCCTTCTTTTCCTCTTCTCCGTACACTTGTTTCCTTTACCTCTTTTATTTCCTTATCTTTCTTCTTTCATTTTCTTTTTTCCTCTCCTCTATTTTCTGTCTCACTTTTCTTATTCTGCTGTCTTCTTGTTCTCTTAAAATTTCTCCCTTTTTTTTTGCCCCTGTTTCCTCTCCTTTCTGTCTCATTATTGCTCTTCTCCTGTTTGTCTTCCCATCCTTTTTTTGCTCTCTCTCTCTCTCTCTCTCTCTCTCTCTCTCTCTCTCTCTCTCTCTCTCTCTCTCCACACACCCATTCACTCATCGGTATGGGTTACTGCAGGCGTGGGTGTAAGTTCCTACGGGCGTGTATAGTAGACTCCTGCTGGCTTTACTAGAGCCTGTTAGCGGGTCGTAGGCGGGGTGACGTGGGCGTTGGTAAGTGATAGTGGGGTGGTGGGCGAGGATTCATGGCAATGGGGTCATGGGCGAGGGGTCGTGGGCTACATTAATCCCTGGAATAAATTGTCGCAGGTAATAAAGCAGGAGGGGAGGGCCCAGGTATGGGGTGAACCAAACACCTGTTATTTACATTAATTTAGATGTCCGTGTAACCCAACCAGGTGTCGCTCCCCTCCCTCCCTCCCTCCCTCCCTGCATAGCATGTGTTTTCTTCTCCTTCTCTCACTCTTTTCTTCTCCTTTTCTCACTCTTTTCTTCTCCTTCTCTCGCTCTTACTCTTTTCTTCTCCTTCTCTCACTCTTTTCTTCTCCTTCTCTCACTCTTTTCTTCTCCTTCTCTCACTCTTTTCTTCTCCTTCTCTCACTTTCTTCTCCTTCTCTCACTCTTTTCTCCTTCTCTCACTCTACTTCTTCTCTCACACTTTTCTCCTTCTCTCACTCTTCTTTCTCCTTCTCTCACTCTTTTCTCCTTCTCTCACTCTTCCTTCTCCTTCTCTCACTCTTTTCTTCTCCTTCTCTAACTCTTTTCTCCATCTGTCTCCTCCACATCGTCTCCTATTAGCTGTAGGAGATAAGACGTCCCCAGTGTAGCCAACGCGAAATGGAACCTTTTTCTTTGAGCATTGTGGCCGCTACTCTGTCTCAGCTCCCTGGTCCTGTAGAGTGGTCTGGGTGCTATAGTTTGGTCCTTTAGTTTGGTCTGGGTGCTGTAATTTGGTCCTGTAGTTTGGTCTGGGTGCTGTAGTTTGGTCTGGGTTCGTCGGGGTCCTGTAGTTTGGTCTGGGTCCTGTAGTTTGGTCTGGGTTTGTTTGGGTCCTGTAGTTTGGTCTGGGTTGGTCCGGGTCCTGTAGTTTGGTCTGGATTGGTCTGGTTCCTGAAATTTTGTCTGGGTTGGTCTGGGTCCTGTAGTTTGGTCTGGGTGCTGTAGTTTGGTCTGGGTGCTGTAATTTGGTCCTGTAGTTTGGTCTGGGTGCTGTAGTTTGGTCTGGGTGCTGTAGTTTGGTCCTGTAGTTTGGTCTGGGTGCTGTAGTTTGGTCCTGTAGTTTGGTCTGGGTGCTGTAGTTTGGTCCTGTAGTTTGGTCTGGGTGCTGTAGTTTGGTCTGGGTGCTGTAGTTTGGTCTGGGTGCTGTAGTTTGGTCTGGGTGCTGTAGTTTGGTCCTGTAGTTTGGTCTGGGTGCTGTAGTTTGGTCTGGGTGCTGTAGTTTGGTCCTGTAGTTTGGTCTGGGTGCTGTAGTTTGGTCTGGGTGCTGTAGTTTGGTCCTGTAGTTTGGTCTGGGTGCTGTAATTTGGTCTGGGTGCTGTAATTTGTTCTGGGTGCTGTAGTTTGGTCTGGGTGCTGTAGTTTGGTCCTGTAGTTTGGTCTGGGTGCTGTAGTTTGGTCCTGTAGTTTGGTCTGGGTGCTGTAGTTTGGTCTGGGTGCTGTAGTTTGGTCCTGTAGTTTGGTCTGGGTGCTGTAGTTTGGTCCTGTAGTTTGGTCTGGGTGCTGTAGTTTGGTCTGGGTGCTGTAATTTGGTCTGGGTGCTGTAATTTGGTCCTGTAGTTTGGTCTGGGTGCTGTAGTTTGGTCCTGTAGTTTGGTCTGGGTGCTGTAGTTTGGTCTGGGTGCTGTAGTTTGGTCCTGTAGTTTGGTCCGGGTTGGTCTTGGTGCTGTAGTTTGGTCTGGGTTGATCTGGGTCCTGTAGTTTGGTCTGGGTCCTGTAGTTTGGTCTGGGTTAGTCTGGGTCCTGTAGTTTGGTCTGGGTTGGTCTGGGTCCTGTAGTTTGGTCCGGGTTGGTCTGGGTCCTGTAGTTTGGTCCGGGTTGGTCTGGGTCCTTTAGTTTGGTCCGGGTTGGTCTGGGTCCTGTAGTTTGGTCCGGGTTGGTCTGGGTCCTGTAGTTTGGTCCGGGTTGGTCTGGGTCCTGTAGTTTGGTCCGGGTTGGTCTGGGTCCTGTAGTTTGGTCCGGGTTGGTCTGGGTCCTGTAGTTTGGTCCGGGTTGGTCTGGGTCCTGTAGTTTGGTCCGGGTTGGTCCGGGTCCTGTAGTTTGGTCTGGGTTGGTCTGGGTCCTGTAGTTTGGTCCGGGTTGGTCTGGGTCCTGTAGTTTGGTCCGGGTTGGTCTGGGTCCTGTAGTTTGGTCCGGGTTGGTCTGGGTCCTGTAGTTTGGTCCGGGTTGGTCCGGGTCCTGTAGTTTGGTCTGGGTTGGTCTGGGTCCTGTAGTTTGGTCTGGGTTGGTCTGGGTCCTGTAGTTTGGTCCGGGTTGGTCTGGGTCCTGTAGTTTGGTCCGGGTTGGTCTGGGTCCTGTAGTTTGGTCCGGGTTGGTCTGGGTCCTGTAGTTTGGTCTGGGTTGGTCTGGGTCCTGTAGTTTGGTCCGGGTTGGTCTGGGTCCTGTAGTTTGGTCCGGGTTGGTCTGGGTCCTGTAGTTTGGTCTGGGTTGGTCTGGGTCCTATAGTTTGGTCCGGGTTGGTCTGGGTCCTTTAGTTTGGTCTGGGTCCTGTAGTTTGGTCCGGGTTGGTCTGGGTCCTGTAGTTTGGTCCGGGTTGGTCTGGGTCCTGTAGTTTGGTCCGGGTTGGTCTGGGTCCTGTAGTTTGGTCCGGGTTGGTCTGGGTCCTTTAGTTTGGTCTGGGTTGGTCTGGGTCCTGTAGTTTGGTCCGGTGTTGGTCTGGGTCCTGTAGTTTGGTCCGGGTTGGTCTGGGTCCTGTAGTTTGGTCCGGGTTGGTCTGGGTCCTTTAGTTTGGTCTGGGTTGGTCTGGGTCCTGTAGTTTGGTCCGGGTTGGTCTGGGTCCTTTAGTTTGGTCTGGGTTGGTCTGGGTCCTTTAGTTTGGTCTGGGTCCTTTAGTTTGGTCCGGGTTGGTCTGGGTCCTTTAGTTTGGTCTGGGTTGGTCTGGGTCCTTTAGTTTGGTCCGGGTTGGTCTGGGTCCCGTAGTTTGGTCCGGGTTGGTCTGGGTCCTGTAGTTTGGTCCGGGTTGGTCTGGGTCCTGTAGTTTGGTCCGGGTTGGTCTGGGTCCTGTAGTTTGGTCCGGGTTGGTCTGGGTCCTGTAGTTTGGTCCGGGTTGGTCTGGGTCCTGTAGTTTGGTCCGGGTTGGTCTGGATCCTGTAGTTTGGTCCGGGTTGGTCTGGGTCCTGTAGTTTGGTCTGGGTTGGTCTGGGTCCTGTAGTTTGGTCCGGGTTGGTCTGGGTCCTTTAGTTTGGTCTGGGTTGGTCTGGGTCCTTTAGTTTGGTCTGGGTTGGTCTGGGTCCTGTAGTTTGGTCCGGGTTGGTCTGGGTCCTTTAGTTTGGTCTGGGTTGGTCTGGGTCCTGTAGTTTGGTCCGGGTTGGTCTGGGTCCTGTAGTTTGGTCAGGGTTGGTCTGGGTCCTGTAGTTTGGTCCGGGTTGGTCTGGGTCCTGTAGTTTGGTCCGGGTTGGTCTGGGTCCTGTAGTTTAGTCCGGGTTGGTCTGGGTCCTGTAGTTTGGTCTGGGTTGGTCTGGGTCCTGTAGTTTGGTCCGGATTTTGAATTGTTTTGTTGTTTTCATTGTTGTTGTTTTTTGTTTTTGATGTGATAGTTGATCTTGTACAGTAGATGGTGGTGGTTGTTGTAGATAGGTGGTGGTGGTTGTTGTAGATAGGTGGTGGTGGTTGTTGTCACTGATGTTATCGTCATCTTTATACAATATATTGATGTTTTTATTCTTTAATTACTCTTTCTTTACCTTTCATCAATTTCCTCTGCAGGTAAAATTTCCCAAAGAATAATATTTTTTTCATATTATTCCTTCCGAGAATATTGTCATCAAATCCTTCATATACAAGTATAGTACAGGATCCAACATGTCTAATGGTCGTAAGATTATTAGTTTTGTCTCGTTCCCTTTGTCTTGTGATAAAAGACTATAATTGAGTCCACAAAAATTTACATTAAGAATTACAGTCCACTAAAACTATTTATCACTAGATCTTATTATGACAAAGTTTCAATCTCATTTTTTTATTTATTTGTTTTATATAAATTCGCTATAGTTGTATATTATAGTGAGTCAACAATTAAATATGTATTTTTTTTTTTATATCTTCATTGTAAGATTCTGTGACTTGATAACCATTGTATGTTCCTGGGATAAAGTTTGTCTAGGGTGTGTTTTTATTACCTTCTCACTCTTTCCTCTCCTTCTCTCACTCTTTATTCTCCTTCTCTCACTCTTTATTCTCCTTCTCTCACTCTTTTCTTCTCCTTCTCTCACTCTATATTCTTTAGGGCATCTCACACAACTTGCCTCCAGCCGCCATTGTCTGTGTGTGTGTGTGTGTGTGTGTGTGTGTGTGTGTGTCAGGCTGACTCCCTTCTCTTATTGACATCAGTAATCCACCTGCCCCTCTTCCATCCATCATTTTTCCTCTCCTTATTCCCCTTTTATTGGTAGATTTATGTGGTTCGCCTCGACGATGCAAAGTGAAATCGAGTCATCAGAAAATACTTTGCAGAGAACCAATTTGTTATCTCTCTCTCTCTCTCTCTCTCTCTCTCTCTCTCTCTCTCTCTCTCTCAAACGAGCGAGAAAGAATGGAAATAAACGAAAGCAACAGAGACGAGAAGAGTGTAGTAAAAAGATAAAGAGAAAAGAGAGAGAAATTTAGCAAGTATCGGATGCTGTAAAGAAGGAAAGAGAGGGACACACACAAAGAGAAATTCAACGCACTAGAGTATTCTGGAGAGAGAGAGAGAGAGAGAGAGAGAGAGAGAGAGAGAGAGAGAGAGAGAGAAAAGTGCTGCAGGAAGTAAATCTGGGAACCTAAGCCTTGGATCTCACGCGACAGTAACCATTAAAAGTATAATTTGTTGATAGATGGTTCGAGGCTTTCCCGCCCTTGTTTGATCCACGCTACCCATTTGTTGTGTAAACCTGTGATGTAGCTCGCTCTCTCTCTCTCTCTCTCTCTCTCTCTCTCTCTCTCTCTCTCTCTCTCTCTCTCTCCTTATAAGCCTCACGCTCCAGATTGTCAACACACTTACGTACCTCTATGGAAACTCGGCATTGGGTGTGCCAACTTGACAATAACAGCTGACTGGCACTCTGTGTGTGTGTATGTGTGTGTGCTGGTTGAGGTATACCTATGAAACTTGTCCGGGTTCTATCAAAACATCTCCTTGCCCCTTGTGAGAGGAAATGAGAAGGGAGGGGGGGGGGGAGAGGGGAGAGGCAGTGTAGAAGGAAGAGGGGAAGGAGGAAGGGACGACATGACAGGAGAAGCGTGATAAGAGGATGGACAGAGGAAGACAGGTAAGAGGGTAACAACACACCAATAACTTATCAGATCATATGAGAAACAAATATGGATGTTCGTCGGTCTATAAACTCTTTAACTCACACGTACGGTAGGAACGACTGGCGGAGAAGATCTGGTAAAACACTTATAAGAATGTGTAGGGGCACCTTAGGAACGTGTATGATCAGAACGAGTGGAAAGGGGTGGTGGTTCTGTTAATGCACTAATAACGTGTTAAGGGCGGCATAAGAACCTAGTAAGGCATCCAGAATAGTGTATGAATAGTTTAAGAACGTATTAAAGGCGCCAGGAACGTGTATGGACAGTGTAAGAACGACAGCTTCCCAAATCCCTCAAGGAAGGATCTGAGAGGAGGTGGCGCAGGGAAAGATGTAAACACACGCTGGGTCACTCGCATTAATCCTCATCTACAGGTTTAACATGGTAGGGGTGTGGTGGCTCTCCCTCGCCTGCTATTCATTTATATTTGTTACTTGACTGTATTAATAACTAGTCTCCCTCTCTCCCTCCTTCCCTCCCCCTCCCCTCTATCCCTCTCACTTTCTCCATCCCTCTCACTTCCTCCCTAACTTCCTTCCTCCCTAACTTCCTCCCTCCCTAACTTCCTCCCTCCCTCCTTCCTTCCTTTCCTCCTTTCCTTCCTCCCTCCTTCCCTAACTTTGTAGCTTGTTATGCAAACTTGAGAACAGGCCTGGGAGGGGTGTATGTGTGTGTATATAATGTTTGTGTGTTTGTGTGTGTGGGAGGAGGATTTTTCAGTGTATGTGTTGATGCTCGTATGGGTTTAATGTGAGTAAGTGATGTGTGTGCGTACGTAAGTGTGTACATATGCGAGAGAGAGAACCGTGTTTACCTGTGTGTGTGTGTGTGTGAACGGGGAAGTACTATACTGTAACATGATATAATAAAACCCGAGAATATCTGTAACCATGATAGCGTGCGCCGCGCCACTCTTTCCCTCCTTGCCTCCCTCACAGTTCTCCCTTCCTCCCTCCCTCCTCCCTCCACCCCTCCCTCACAGGTCCCCCTCCCTCCCTCCTCCCTCCAGTCCTCCCTCACAGTTCTCCCCCCTTAACCACCTCCATCCACCCCTCCCATACCCACTCAAAGCTCCCCCTCCCTCCCTCCTACCTTCCCTCTCTCCTCCCACCTTCCCTCCCTCCTTCCCATACACTCACAGTTCCCCCTCCCTCCTCCCTCCCTCCCTCCCTCCCTCCCACCTTCCCTCTCTCCCACCTTCCCTCTCTCCTCCCACCTTCCCTCCCTCCTTCCCATACACTCACAGTTCCCCCTCCCTCCCTCCCTCCCTCCCACCTTCCCTCCCTCCTTCCCATACACTCACAGTTCCCCCTCCCTCCCTCCCTCCCACCTTCCCTCCCTCCTTCCCATACACTCACAGTTCCCCCTCCGTTCTCACGCCACAGGACACTAATCACTCCCCTTCTCTCTCCTCACAGGGTTCCTCAACACCAACGAGAACCCTTACCTGCGCTCCATCACCAATTATGGCCTCATGGACCAGATCGCGGCGCTGCACTGGCTCAAGGAGAACATCGCCGAGTTTGGTGGAGATCCTGAGAACGTCACCATCTTCGGCCACGGCACCGGGGCGGCCTGCATCAACTTCCTCATGACCTCGAAAGCCGTGCCCAAGAGTGAGTGCTCTCTCTCTCTCTCTCTCTCTCTCTCTCTCTCTCTCTCTCTCTCTCTCATAGCGTTTATTATTATTATTGTTACGACTACTGTGGTGGTGCTGTATATTATGCAACAACAGCGGTAAACCTACAGATAGACATTTGGGGTCTTCTTGTAGTGAAGACCTTAACTAAACAAAGCTATTAACAGCAGTAGGAGAGAGAGGAGTGTTTCCTTCTGGCTCCGCTGCCGCTTGTTTGTAATTGATAGATTATGGATATTTATTCGGGATAAACAGTATATTATTACCTTTAGTATTTCATTTAGTTTTGTTTTAGTTATTTTTTTTTTCAGTATTTCATTTATAGTTTATGATTTTTTTCTCTTTTTCTCAACTTTTTAACTCGTGATGTTTCTTTTAGTATTTCTTTTAATATTCAGAATTTAGTTTAGCATTTCGGATAGTCTCTTTTAAGTCTAGTTATTTTAACATTTCCGTTACATCATGAACATTCTAGATATTTTTAACATTATTTGTCTTTTAACATTCCAATCATCTTTGTTTTATTTACTTAATATAATTTACTTATTGTTTGTATGTAGGCTATGTCTTGTTTTGTAACTTTTGATATTGATTTACGAAAAGAAAAAAAAAACACCCACTAATAATATATATATATATAATATAAACTATATATTTTACCCGGTAGAGGAAATTCTTTTATGGTGTGGTTTCCGGCAGCCATAACTTGTTTACCGAAAATCGGTTTATACTCCAGTAATCCCCCCTCCCCCCACCCACTCACCCCCCACCCCACCCTACCCCATCCCACCCCACCCCACCCCCTACCCTGAAGTAAGCGAATAATTGGAGTTAATGTCCTTTGAGAAAAAAAATACGTTATTTATTCTACAAATTATATAAAATCGGACGAAAGAAAAATAGGAAATATATTTTTATTTATTTCCGACAGGTATGTATAAAGAATAGGTCGGCATTAATAGGAGGTTGCTGAGAAAATGCCCCAGGGCTCCGATAATGCTGAGGATGCCAGTCAAGGCTTTTCTGACTGCCAAAAAATGCCCCAGGGTTCCGATAATGCTGAGGATGCCAGTCAAGGCTTCTCTGACTGCCAAAAAATGCCCCAGGTTCCGATAATGCTGAGGATGCCAGTCAAGGCTTTTCTGACTGCCAAAAAATGCCCCAGGGTTCCGATAATGCTGAGGATGCCAGTCAAGGCTTCTCTGACTGCCAAAAAATGCCCCAGAGTTCCGATAATGCTGAGGATGCCAGTCAAGGCTTCTCTGACTGCCAAAAAATGCCCCAGTGTTCCGATAATGCTGAGGATGCCAGTCAAGGCTTTTCTGACTGCCAAAAAATGCCCCAGGGTTCCGATAATTCTGAACTGAATCCACTTGTAGACTCGGAACTGACCGGAGTTTCCATTAGCACACCACACAGCATTCTTGTAAACACCATCGCCTTCCGCTCGTCTTTTGTTTACATACTGTTCCTTAAGTCTGTTGTTTTCGTCACCTTCTGTCAATTGTTTTCGTCACCTTCTGTCTGTTGTTTTCGTCACCTGTCTATTGTTTTCGTCACCTGCTGTTGTTTTCGTCACCTGTCTACTGTTTTCGTCCCCTGTCTATTGTTTTCGTCCCCTGTCTACTGTTTTCGTCACCTGTCTACTGTTTTCGTCACCTGTCTATTGTTTTCGTCCCCTGTCTACTGTTTTCGTCACCTATCCATTGTTTTCTTGACCGTTATTGATCAACCTTCTAATCTTATCGTCTTTTTTCATCAGTCTTTTATTTACTGTTTTCATCTCAGTCTTTGATCAAACATCTCCCGTATGTTCTTTTCATCTTTTTTCTTGGATCAATGATCCTTTTATCTACTTTTACATCACTTATATTGATCTAACTCCTCTTATCTACTCTTCCGTCTTTTACCAAACATCATGTATTTCTTCTTAATTATCTTAGCATCGCGTCAATTTATATAAGTAAAACAAAACAATTAAGACTCCATCCCGTCTCACTCTGAATCCCATTTTCTTTAATTAGTGACGAAGATTCTTACCAGATGGCGGGGTCGGTGGCGGTGATGGCCTAGTCTTGACACTTTTGAGAAGCCTATTTAAACCCCTTCTCTCTCTCTCTCCTCTCCCTCTTACTACTTTGGTAATTTAATTAATTAGGAAAGTTAAGGGGGTGTCAGGTATGCGCCTGAGCCACCGCCAAGACAACGTGCATTAAACTGATGGGATGATCACTCCTTGGGTGGCTTAAGACCCTCCGAGGGTACACGTGGGTTATGACGTTATAAAGGTGTGGGACCATTAGTGTATGTGGCTTATGGTGATGTTATAGTGTGTGTTGTCATATGTGGGTTATGAAAGTATATAGAACAGTGGTGTCATATGTGGGTTATGCCAGTATAAGAGCATGTGGTGTCATATTATCCACTGTAGTACGAGTTTGTTAAATAATTCAGTGACAGTACCAATTTATACGAGATCACTATTTGATGGACACCACATTTATCAACACAAACACGAGTATTTTGTGGTGTGTGGTGAGACATTGTAGTACATCCTGGTGTGAGTTAGAAGTTCACATACACCAGCGTCATTCATTCATCCTTCCATTGTTCAAATTTTATCTCTTTCTATTTACTTCTTTGCTGGTTAATGTTTCTTCAAAACCATTCTCCTTTTATTTACTAGTTGTCTTTTTTATGTTTAATTTTCTAAGGTTCAAAACATCGTGAGTATTTTTTTTCCCTTCGGACGCGAATCGAAGGCTGAAGCGTATCATTCCTGATTTTTGTGAGGGTCCTGCATTGTTTACATTTGTCTGGCCGGGGGATAGGGACGTATTATAAATTTTACATTTTACTTTTTAAGAATTTCAGTTCATCTACTCTATCACTGGAATTTAATAATGGGAATGAGAGGATAAGAACGTAGTGATCTTTTTTTTCCGTTTTTGTTTACCTCAAGAAATAATTTCATATCAACTTATCTGGTCACTGGAATTTAGTACAAACAAAACACACACGCGCGCACACACACACGCACACGCACAGAAGGTTTTTATGTCTATACAGAAAGTTCCATGTCTCGTATTTGTTTTATTATTTACGAACTAGTTTAATTACTAACATTGTTTCGCGTTTAATGACCGTAATTGTTGAGGCGCAGAGCTGAAATAACATTATAACGTCAACGTCAGACCGTGTCCTTCAGAAGTACCGTCAGCTGTTCCACATCAAACACTCGGTAGTAAAGGGAAAAGAACTCATTTCTTTTGTCATTACTATGGCTTCACTCCCGGAAATTAAGATAAACTGAAGCCTTTAGCGTGAGTGGAGAGGAGGGTGAGGGGAGAGGAGGGGGAGGGGAGAGGAGGGTGAGGGGAGAGAAGGGGGAGGGGAGAGGAGGGGAAGATTATGTTTTGGTAATTTTCTTATTTCCATTCTCCCGATACCACTCCATCCCTCTCTCCTCCCCCTTGATCCCCTCTTCTCTCCCCTCCCCTTCGATTGATCCCTCTCTCTTGCTCCTCTTCTCTCATCTTCTATCCTTCCTTCCTTCTCTCTCCCCCTTCCTTCCTTCCTTCTCTCTCCCCCTTCCTTCCTTCCTTCTCTCTCCCCCTCCCTTCCTCCCTCCCTCCCCCCACTCCTCCCTCCCCATTCCTCCCTCCCCCCTCCTCCCCCCCCACTCCTCCTCCCCCATTCCTCCCTCCCCTACTCCCACTTTCTCTCCAACTCCTTTCGAGGTGTTGCGTGTGTCCTTAGGTTTAAAGTTAAGTTACTCCCAGACTTAATATACCTGAGCTGATGAATATGATGACCTAACCTTTACCTGATGACGATGATGACCTGAAAACGAGGAAGACGTGATGACGAAGAGGGGGGGAGAGGGGGGCAGGTGAGCCACGCATCTCCGTCAATTAACAGTAATTGGATGGTCGTTTGCACCTCCAGGGATCAGGTAAGTGAGGGAGCAAGCTGCCAATATAGTTAATTAACTCACTAACTACCTGCGCTCCACATTGGCCCCCGGAGAGGCTACCTTTTTTCCCCCTGATGCTCGTAAAGGCTTCGTTTATATATTAACACACTTAGTTAGATATACAGTATATATATATATAAGTGTTTTTATAAGTAAGTGTTTTTAAGTGTGTTAGGTTAGGTTACTTTATAGTTGAGGAAGAGAAGGTGATCAAGTGCAGTGCCGGACACGCTGGTTTCTTATACCTGTATATCAAAGGCTTATGAATTACTGTACTACACCCACTTCTATGAGATATTATTTTGTTCAATGAATTTCCTCCTCTCTCTGCCAACTCTCGCTGCCATGTAATACAGAATAATTAGTTTAGCTACACATTACACTAGTTAATATTTTCACTAGTTACTATATTTCAAGAGATATTAGAAACCAAGGTTAACCAAGACGCGTTCATTGGGTGAGTTATGCCACAGCTAAAAAACATTCCTTTCGCTGTAAAACTTCCCGCAGCCAGGTCTGGGAGGGCGGGAGGGAAGTGTGCTGGCTAAACTCGGTCCTGCCAGAAAATAAAAATCAATCTTCAAAAAAAAAAAAAAAAGTGAATAGAAAGGAAAGAAAAATAAAGAATGAGAACGGACCCGGTAAAGCCTGGCGCGTTATATACAAAATAAAAGTTAAATTCGCTTTGTCGACCGAAAAACAAAAAACTGGAGCAGTTTCCCTTAAACACAAAAAACCCATGCTGAAAATCCTTGACTCTGAAAATACGCAAATGCATAAACAGACGAAAATAATTATGTAACAAAAGATTACAAATTGTTGTTGCTGTATTTTTTTCTTGTGGAGTTAAGAAAAAAATTACAGTTATTCTAGTTTTTTCACATAGTTAATGAGGTGTGTTGTAGTTGTTTTCTGTTTCTCTGTGAGGGAGAATTGTTCTATTTGAATACTTTTTGTTCTTCATAATATTATCTCACCAGTTAATAGTTTAATCACACACACACACACCTGGGCTTCAATACCAGTATCGTGCCACATCTGACCCCCTGAATTGAAGTCAACACGACCCGAGCGTGTTTTAAACCGAGGGGGAGGGAGGTGGGGGTATGACCTCAGCGGGTGATTTAATCCAACCAAACCAACCATAACGTTCTGACAATGTGTTCGACTTTGGCTGACATTAGGTTGACCTCGAGCATATCCGAAGGGCGGAAATATATGGCTCTGCACTCTCGTGGTTGATCCCTTAGATAAAGATATAAAAAAGTTCCCATCTGGTTGACTAATAGTAAATATGGTTGACGTCGACTTATAAATGTGGTTAACGACGACTTTTTATATGTGGTTGGGATGAATTAACGGTTCATTAATTTTTATGGTTGATTAATCTGCTTTCCACTATTGACTGACAACTTTCCTACCACCGTGAATACCGAGTTTGTCACACTATATTGGCCTGAGGATTACTACTGCTGGTGACCCACTCATCCTTCCAACACACACGGGCGAGAGAGAAAGTTCTATTCTGTTTCTGACGTTTTAATCAATGAGGATTTAAAACAAGAGTGGACGTACAGGATTTATAAATGGCGTTTGTTTTTGTGGTGACGTAAAGATATTGTGTGTGTGTGTGGTGGTGGCGGTGGCAGCCAGACAGAGTGGTGGTTGTAGCCAGCATGTGCAGGTCTCTCCTACTTTACCTGACCCTCTACACTATTTACTGCTTATTACGACCTGCTCAACGCTGCTGACGCCAGGGAGAGTATTGCCTAAATTCTTGTGTGTTTTTGTGAAGAGAAGAGTGAATTAATTTTTGTATTTGTCTACCTGGGGTGTTTTTGTTCTAGTATTTGTCTACCTGGGGTGTTTTTATTCAAGTATTTGTCTACCTGGGGTGTTTTTGTTCTAGTATTTGTCTACCTGGGGTGTTTTTATTCAAGTATTTGTCTACCTGGGGTGTTTTTATTCAAGTATTTGTCTACCTGGGGTGTTTTTATTCTAGTATTTGTCTACCTGGGGTGTTTGTATTCATGTATTTGTATATAGAAGGGTCTAAATTTTAATACTTATGATTGCAATAAGAACTAGATTTTACACCACATTTGTAGGGTAAGTCTTCAGTGTGTGGGATAAGAGAGTCCCTCACTGCCTCGGACACTCACCTTAGGAATACTTAAAGTCCATCTGGCTCGGTCTTATTTATGTCTTGGTGTCCGTCCACGTATCCTTTCATTAGTCCACGTATCCTCTCATCCGTCCACGTATCCTCTCATCCGTCCACGTATCCTCTCATCCGTCCACGTATCCTCTCATCCGTCCACGTATCCTCTCATCCGTCCACGTATCCTCTCATCCGTCCACGTATCCTCTCATTAGTCCACGTATCGTCTCATCCGTCCACGTATCGTCTCATCCGTCCACGTATCCTCTCATCCGTCCACGTATCCTCTCATCCGTCCACGTATCCTCTCATTAGTCCACGTATCGTCTCATCCGTCCACGTATCCTCTCATCCGTCCACGTATCCTCTCATCCGTCCACGTATCGTCTCATCCGTCCACGTATCCTCTCATCCGTCCTTTAACTTGAAGAAATAACTATTAATTTTACCCAAACTTGCTACGTAAAACTAGCTTAAAAAAATATCCTTCCGATTATATGTGATGTAATATGACACAACGGACGAACGATTTTGACAACCCTACCGAAACAACAGGAGTCACAGGGTTCATTTTGGAATTCATGGGAGCGAGTGAACTTCCTTGTAAAGATCTCAGATAAGTTTGACTCCGTATTTTGTGTGGTTTTTGTGTTAGAGTTGTAGCCGTGTGTGTTTAACTAAAGTTCCCTGACGTTATACTCAAGTCAGAGTGTTGTCGTCATCGGTTTCTGGTCGTCGTCATCATCGGTCTGTGGTTATCGTCATTATTTTTGTTCTGTAGTCGTCTTCTTCATCGTTCTGTGGTCGTCATCATCGTTCTGTGGTCGTCATCATTATCGTTCTGTGGTCGTCATCATTATCGTTCTGTGGTCGTCGTCATCATCGTTCTGTGGTCGTCATCATCATCGTTCTGTGGTCGTCTTCATCATCGTTCTGTGGTCGTCTTCATCATCGTTCTGTGGTCGTCATCATCATCGTTCTGTGGTCGTCATCATCATCGTTCTGTGGTCGTCATCATCATCGTTCTGTGGTCGTCATCATCATCGTTCTGAGGTCGTCATCATCATCGTTCTGTGGTCGTCATCATCGTTCTGTGGTCTTCATCATTATCGTTCTGTGGTCTTCATCATTATCGTTCTGTGGTCGTCATCATTATGGTTCTGTGGTCGTCATCATTATGGTTCTGTGGTCGTCGTCATCATCGTTCTGTGGTCGTCGTCATCATCGTTCTGTGGTCGTCATCATCATCGTTCTGTGGTCGTCTTCATCATCGTTCTGTGGTCGTCTTCATCATCGTTCTGTGGTCGTCATCATTATCGTTCTGTGGTCGTCATCATCATCGTTCTGTGGTCGTCATCATCATCGTTCTGTGGTCGTCATCATCATCGTTCTGTGGTCGTCATCATCATCGTTCTGAGGTCGTCATCATCATCGTTCTGTGGTCGTCATCATCATCGTTCTGAGGTCGTCATCATCATCGTTCTGAGGTCGTCATCATCATCGTTCTGTGGTCGTCATCATCATCGTTCTGTGGTCGTCATCATCATCGTTCTGTGGTCATCATCATCGTTCTGTGGTCGTCATCATCGTTCTGTGGTCGTCATCATCATCGTTCTGTGGTCGTCATCATCATCGTTCTGTGGTCGTCATCATCATCGTTCTGTGGTCGTCATCATCATCGTTCTGTGGTCGTCATCATCATCGTTCTGTGGTCATCATCATCGCTCTGTGGTTGTCGTCATCATCGTTCTGTGGTCGTCATCATCATCGTTCTGTGGTCATCATCATCGTTCTGTGGTCGTCGTCATCATCGCTCTGTGGTTGTCGTCATCATCGTTCTGTGGTTGTCGTCATCATCGCTCTGTGGTTGACGTCATCATCGCTCTGTGGTGTCATCATCATCGTTCTGTGGTAGTCTTCATCATCGTTCTGTGGTGGTCGTCATCATCGTTCTGTGGTCGTCATCATCATCGTTCTGTGGTCGTCATCATCATCGTTCTGTGGTCGTCATCATCATCGTTCTGTGGTCGTCATCATCGTTCTGTGGTCGTCATCATCGTTCTGTGGTCGTCGTCATCATCGTTCTGTGGTTGTCGTCATCATCGTTCTGTGGTTGTCGTCATCATCGCTCTGTGGTTGACGTCATCATCGCTCTGTGGTTGTCGTCATCATCGCTCTGTGGTTGTCGTCATCATCGCTCTGTGGTTGTCGTCATCATCGCTCTGTGGTTGTCGTCATCATCGCTCTGTGGTTGTCGTCATCATCGCTCTGTGGTTGTCGTCATCATCGTTCTGTGGTTGTCGTCATCATCGTTCTGTGGTCGTCATCATCATCATCGTTCTGTGGTCGTCATCATCGTTCTGTGGTCGTCGTCATCATCGTTCTGTGGTCGTCGTCATCATCGTTCTGTGGTCGTCGTCACTGACATTAAATGATTAGGACTGTTCAATATATATTAGTTTAGCCAGTAATGGTGGAGTAATCCTTTCACCCAGTCATTGCCCTCGTTCATACAGCCTATAAATTTACCCGCCCTCTGAAAATCTTTCTGTGTTCACTTTTTGTTTGGTGTTCAATGAAGTTCACCGAGAGTTCAAATTGTGTGAGCCTTGTGTTCATCTACCCTTCATATGTTCAGTTTGTATTCATCTTTTGTTTACCCCGTGTTTACCTTATTGTTATTGTGTTTAGCTGTTTACATCATATTCACTCACTCCCAGCACAACATACTAACTCACTCACTCCCAGCACAACATACTAACTCGCTCACTCCCAGCACAACATACTAACTCATTCACTCCCAGCACAACATACTAACTCACTCACTCCCAGCACAACATACTAACTCACTCACTCCCAGCACAACATACTAACTCGCTCACTCCCAGCACAACATACTAACTCGCTCACTCCCAGCACAACATACTAACTCGCTCACTCCCAGCACAACATACTAACTCACTCACTCCCAGCACAACATACTAACTCATTCACTCCCAGCACAACATACTAACTCGCTCACTCCCAGCACAACATACTAACTCATCACTCCCAGCACAACATACTAACTCATTCACTCCCAGCACAACATAACTACTCACTCCGCACAACTACACTCACTCACCCAGCACAACATACTAATCGCTCACTCCCAGCACAACATACTAACTCGCCACTCCCAGCACATACTAACTCCTCACTCCCAGCAACATACTAACTCGCTCACTCCAGCACACATACAACTCGCTCACTCCCAGCACAACATACTAACTCATTCACTCCCAGCACAACATACTAACTCACTCACTCCCAGCACAACATACTAACTCACTCACTCCCTGCACAACATACTAACTCGTTCACTCCCAGCACAACATACTAACTCACTCACTCCCTGCACAACATACTAACTCACTCACTCCCAGCACAACATACTAACTCACTCACTCCCAGCACAACATACTAACTCGTTCACTCCCAGCACAACATACTAACTCGTTCACTCCCAGCACAACATACTAACTCACTCGCTCCCAGCACAACATACTAACTCGCTCACTCCCAGCACAACATACTAACTCACTCACTCCCTGCACAACATACTAACTCGCTCACTCCCTGAACAACATACTAACTCACTCACTCCCAGCACAACATACTAACTCATTCACTCCCAGCACAACATACTAACTCACTCACTCCCAGCACAACATACTAACTCACTCACTCCCAGCACAACATACTAACTCGCTCACTCCCAGCACAACATACTAACTCGCTCACTCCCAGCACAACATACTAACTCACTCACTCCCAGCACAACATACTAACTCGCTCACTCCCAGCACAACATACTAACTCGCTCACTCCCTGAACAACATACTAACTCACTCACAGCACAACATACTAACTCGCTCACTCCCAGCACAACATACTAACTCGTTCACTCCCAGCACAACATACTAACTCGCTCACTCCCAGCACAACATACTAACTCACTCACTCCCAGCACAACATACTAACTCACTCACTCCCAGCACAACATACTAACTCACTCACTCCCTGCACAACATACTAACTCGCTCACTCCCAGCACAACATACTAACTCACTCACTCCCTGCACAACATACTAACTCACTCACTCCCAGCACAACATACTAACTCGCTCACTCCCTGAACAACATACTAACTCACTCACTCCCAGCACAACATACTAACTCGCTCACTCCCAGCACAACATACTAACTCGCTCACTCCCAGCACAACATACTAACTCGCTCACTCCCAGCACAACATACTAACTCACTCACTCCCAGCACAACATACTAACTCGTTCACTCCCAGCACAACATACTAACTCACTCACTCCCAGCACAACAAACTAACTCGCTCACTCCCAGCACAGCATACTAAGTCACTCACTCCCAGCACAACATACTAACTCACTCACTCTCCTCCTGACAGATCCGCGACTCTTCCACCGAGCCGTCCTGATGAGCGGGTCCTCCCTGGCGCCGTGGTCACTGGTGCATGATCCAATGAAGTACACGCGGCAGCTGACACACTCAATCAACTGCTCCCACACCCCGCTAGGAGACGAACTGAAAAAGTGTCTCAGGACGAAGAACCTCCACTTGATCATGAAGGCACAGGTTGAGGTGAGTGAGGTGAGTGAGATGCTGCTGCTGTGTGTAGGGGTGGGGGTGTTTTTGAGTGTGGGTGGGTGTGTGTGGGGGGGGGGGGGTGTAGTGGAGATGTTATGAATACATTCCATAGTGACACATGGGGAGGATGGTGAGACCGCCCTAGGTATATATTATAAGACCCTGAACTAAATATAAGACCTGTGGGGAGGATTATAAGACTCAAGGATTGGGGGGGGGGGGGAGGGAGGATTAGTTAAGGATCCACTTATATCGTAATCAGATTAGCATTCAGGCTACTTAAACAATTAGCTGAAAGAGACGCTGGTGTTATGAGCTGAAATTTATTCCTGGAGTTAATAATTTATTTTTTTCTCTCGATTTTGTAATGAAAAGAAAAAAAATTTGTAAGTTAAGATGAAAATTTATTTTAATTAAGAAAAAATAATTGCGATTTTTGAAAGAAATTAGTTGTGAAATTTGTAATTATATGATAAGATAATTACAAAGAAGAAAAATATAAGGAATTTTGATGATAATGTGAGTTAGTGAATGATGTTGGTTTATGAAGCATCAACACCAACAACAATAATAATAACAAAAACAACAACACCACAAATAAATATGAGAATGCAAACAGAAAAAACAAAATAGTGAAAATAATAATAAAGAAACTTAAAAAAAACACGAAAAATGCAACAGAATAATACAAGGAGATAATAAAATACATTAAAGGTAATTATGGATTTTTGCAATAAGGAAAACGAGATGATAATAAGATAATAATAAGATAAGAAGAAGAGAAACTATAATAAAAAAGACGAAACAAAAGTAAAAATACGGAAAAATACCACTTAATTATATATAAAAAGAACTAAATAAATAGGTTGAAATAAGAAATAATAATAATTAAAGTTTGAGGAAATAATGTTCACGTACAAAGAGGGAGAGAAGTGAGAAATAAGGGAGGGATATGAGTGAGAAATAAGGGAAATAATTCAGAAATTCGCTAGACGAGATGGCCGGATGGAGGTCTCCTTATTTCCACATGAAGATTTATGTTGATATATTACGAGAAAAAGTAAAAGAGGATTAGGATGAAGGGGGGAGAAAAGAATGAATGGAGGAGGAGGAGGGGAAGGGGTGTAGGAGGAGGAGGGGAAGGGGTGTAGGCGGAGGAGGGGAAGGGGTGTAGGAGGAGGAGGGGGGGAAGGGGTGTAGGAGGAGGAGGGGGGAAGGGGTGTAGGAGGAGGAGGAGGGGGGGAAGGGGTGTAGGAGGAGGAGGAGGGGAAGGGGTGTAGGAGGAGGAGGGATTGCAGAGGAGGATATATGAGAGGGGTGGGAGGTGTAGTCGAAGGGTAGGGGAGGGGTGTGAGAGGAAGGGAGAGGTTTGAGAGGAAGGGAGAGGTGAGAGAGGAAGGGAGAGGTGTAAGAGAATGGGAAGGTCTAGATATTGTCAAGTGTGTAAGGAAATAGTCACCTGGTATAAGGTAATGGCTGGTAACGTCACCTGTAGCTAATGGTGACGTCACATGATTTCGAGATGGGTCCAATATCCGTCAAGCCTGGACCCACACCCTGACCACCCAGTACAGTACTTCCTCGGTCGTCCCCTTCACTACAGGTGTCAATAACACAGTTAAGATGTACAACAAATACAAAACAATTGAATATTGCAAAAAAAAGTTAACTGATGACGTTTGGTAACTACACAAACACAGCTAATTGCCTGTAATAAACAAATGCTATAAATTAAAGCTAACCATCGTCACATTTAAAAAAAATCATTAGCAGTGCTTAAAGGTCATTAATGAAATACTAAATACATCATTAATTCACTGTCTTACATCATGGGTATTTCACCTGAGTCAATACGAAAGACAACACAGGTAGTTGACTTAAACTGAAACATCAGAATAACACAAGCGCTACCTTAAGCAGATTTGTTTTGAAAATAGTGATTTTATCTAGTTTTTTCTTATCCATGTTTTCATTGTTTCCCAAGCTTGGGAAAAAAGCTTAGAAGTTTTCAAATCATCTTGTGTCACAGAAAGACTTCTTGTTGAAGCTAGTTTGATTAAGGAATTAAAATCAATAAACCTTAGTGATGGTCAGTTCAAAACTGATAATATGTTACATAAATTTATTTGTCAGTGGCCCAAGGTTAAAAATGCTTTAAAAACCTTTGATCTAGATGTATGATAGTTATTTTGTGGGCCCCCTTTTTTCTGACCTGACTTGACTAGTCACGTCACCACCCTTCTCTTAAGCTCCTCTACGTGTGTGTTGGTGTGGGGATTAGTGGATGTCATCATTTTGACCTGACCTCATGTTTTTTAGGTCACCCTGTATATTTAAGCCTCTCTCTGTCCATGTAATCCAGTTGCCTCTGAAGATGTCTTGAATAAAGACGAAAGCTAAGGTACTCCGTTGTTTCCATTTTCCCGTGTGATTTTATCAAGATATATATATATATATATATATATATATATATATATATATATATATATATATATATATATATAT
Organism: Homarus gammarus; assembly: GCA_958450375.1. NCBI lineage: Eukaryota > Metazoa > Arthropoda > Malacostraca > Decapoda > Nephropidae > Homarus > Homarus gammarus. The sequence goes on along the minus strand of CAUDMG010003709.1, from coordinate 104,185 downwards.
TATATATATATATATGCTGATAACCACCAGGAAAGAAGAAAACACGAAGTTCCCAAGCGCTTTCGTGTAATTCACATCTTCAGGGGTGAGTACAGACTAGATAGAGTAATGCAAAACAAGCTGAATATATACAGAGGAGGGTGAGACCAGGTCCACAATGGTCAGGTAATGACCCTACTAATCTTTAAATGGCACACAACGGTGCCATTTATAGAACTGATCCCAAGCCCACCCATGACCATAAGAATATCTTAATATTACCATTTCACAAAAATTTCTCACACATTCCGGCACAGCTAAAATCTTGGAACGTCAATGTGGCATTTAAAAACTCATGCACTGTTAAACAAATGTTAATCAAGAACTCCCCCAACAACACAATTGGTTGCATTTATAAAGTTCCTTGCAAGGAATGTAATATGTTTTACTTAGGCCAGACAGGTAAAGATCTTGTAACTAGAATTAAACAACACAAATACAGTGTTAGGACAGGCCAGGAATCCAATGCTCTGTTTGTTCATTTGAGGGATAACAAGCATTGCATTGACTGGGATAATGCCTCCTCAATATTACCATGTAATTCAATTGATAGTAGGAACATCATAGAATCTAGTCTTATTAAACATACCGAAGCATTCAACATGAATTTGAGCAACGGCATGTACAAGCTGGACAACTTTGTAATTAAGAAGATTTGTGATCAGGTGAGAGGGCGGGTCACTGTCCCATCTGACCCAACCACCAACCGTTGTGTGCCATTTAAAGATTAGTAGGGTCATTACCTGACCATTGTGGACCTGGTCTCACCCTCCTCTGTATATATTCATCTTGTTTTGCATTACTCTCTCTAGTCTGTACTCACCCCTGAAGATGTGAATTACACGAAAGCGCTTGGGAACTTCGTGTTTTCTTCTTTCCTGGTGGTTATCAGCATATACCTAGATCACGCGCACCTACAGTGATTTACTTGCATATATATATATATATATATATATATATATATATATATATATATATAAGATCAAGTGTATAGACCCAAGATCCTGATAAATTTTCTCATCTCCTCCGGAGGTAGAAACGGCCGCCGAAATTAACTGAAAATTGCGGCAGATTGGTTATCGATCAGCCGGGATTGAATTTCCTGGTAAATAAGTATCACCCTAAACAGCGCCCCCCCCCCCCCCCCCACCTTCGCGCAGGAAGAGGCACTCGCCAGCCTTCTCTCTCTCTCTCTCCCCCGGGTCGTATACCAAATTATCTCTGTTTTTTCGCCAATTTTCGCAATATTTGGGTGAGTGTTACACCTGATAATGGAAAGCTTTTACAACAAATAAACCATCTTTGTTTTAAAGTAGGATGAGGCTCTCTCTCTCTCTCTCTCTCTCTCTCTCTCTCTCTCTCTCTCTCTCTCTCTCTCTCTCTCTCTCTCCCTCCCTCCCTCCCTCTCTCTCTCCCTCCCTCCCTCCTCCCTTGAATCCGGATGTTACGGTCCCTGCTTATAATGACATTAAATAAAAGCGCCCTGTGTCAGAGTGGAGCGTCTTGGTGATGGTGCCTCACGGGGTGTGTGGAGGGGAGGACTCTGGCGGCGTGTTGGTGTACTGTACTCATGCTGGGGGAAAGTTGTTTACGTTCACTCACACACACACACACACACACGAGAAACAGCAACACTTGAAGGCACTTAAGATTAATCCCAGTAATTGGTGAAGCTGGCAGCTGGTGTGGTTTTTCATCAACACCAACCACGCGCGAGCTACTGGTGCTTCACTTGGTGCTGCTGGTGTAAGGGTGATGGTGTACTGGTGTGATCGCGTGGTAGTACTGGTGTAGTGTGGTGGTATTGGTGTGGTATGGTGTGGTATTGATGTAGTGTGGTAGTATTGGTATAATAATGGTGTGGTATTGATGTAGTGTGGTGGTGTTGGTGTAATAATGGTGTGGTATTGGTGTAGTGTGGTGGTATTGGTGTAATGATGGTGTGGTATTGATGTATTGTGGTGGTAATGGTGTAATAATGGTGTGGTATTGATGTAGTGTGGTGGTATTGGTGTAATGATGGTATGGTTTTGATGTAGTGTGGCGGTATTGGTGTAATAATGGTGTGGTATTGATGTAGTGTGGTGGTATTGGTGTAATAATGGTGTGGTATTGATGTAGTGTGGTGGTATTGGTATAATAATGGTGTGGTATGGTGTGGTATTGATGTAGTGTGGTGGTATTGGTCTAATAATGGTGTGGTATGGTGTGGTATTGATGTAGTGTGGTGGTATTGGTATAATAATGGTGTGGTATGGTGTGGTATTGATGTAGTGTGGTGGTATTGGTGTGGTATGGTGTGGTATTGATGTAGTGTGGTGGTATTGGAGTTTCACTAATGTTGCTGGTCCGACGAGGTACCGACTTGGACCTTCAAATTGCTCTCAAAGATAATAAACGCCAGAAAGACTCACACACATTCTCGCTCGTCTCTGTACAGTATACCTTTGAGCTTTTGTTGTTAGCTAAGGGCGCGTGTTAAGAGGTGATGCGTCTGTCCGATACTGTTTCTGGAGCCTGTGTGTTGGTTTGGGTGAAATAAACGGGTTTTTTTTTTTTTAGTGTGGCTAATGGATTATATATTAGTTTTATCACGCATTAATCCCTAAACTTCTTACTGTACACAAATTCGGGTGTATTTGGGACACACACACACACACACACACACACACACACACACACACACACACACACTTGAAAAACAGTAGCAGCCAATTTTGAAAACCCTTTATGATGATGTATTTAAGTGTTTCAGATGCCTAGCCTAACCTAACCTAACCTAACCTAACCTAAACTCTCACTGAATCTTTAGTTTCTACGATAGTCAAAACTTTATGGAAATTAAGAAAACTATTCGTAGCTTCAGCGAGTTTATTATGGTGTGCGTGCGTCCGTCCGTCCGTCCGTATGTGTGTGTATGTGTTTGTGTGTGTGTGTGGCACTATGTGTGGGGGGAGCAATGTGTGTCACCTGCTGTGTTAATAGAGTGAGTTAGTTCCCAGTTTCTATAATACATTGGTACAGTTTGATAACTCTGTGGTGCGGATGGCAGGCCAGGCCGTCACCAAGTGGCAGGGATGGCAGGCCAGGCCGTCACCAAGTGGCAGGGATGGCAGGCCAGGCCGTCACCAAGTGGCAGGGATGGCAGGCCAGGCCGTCACCAAGTGGCAGGGATGGCAGGCCAGGCCGTCACCAAGTGGCAGGGATGGCAGGCCAGGCCGTCACCAAGTGGCAGGGATGGCAGGCCAGGCCGTCACCAAGTGGCAGGGATGGCAGGCCAGGCCGTCACCAAGTGGCTGGGATGGCAGGCCAGGCCGTCACCAAGTGGCAGGGATGGCAGGCCAGGCCGTCACCAAGTGGCAGGGATGGCAGGCCCGGCCGTCACCAAGTGGCAGGGATGGCAGGCCCGGCCGTCACCAAGTGGCAGGGATGGCAGGCCAGGCCGTCACCAAGTGGCAGGGATGGCAGGCCAGGCCGTCACCAAGTGGCAGGGATGGCAGGCCAGGCCGTCACCAAGTGGCAGGGATGGCAGGCCAGGCCGTCACCAAGCGGTAAGGATGGCAGACGGTGGCTCATGAAGGAGGGGGAGATGGGTGCGGGCCGAGCACTTCATCTCCCCACCAGGCTGCTTGGTTCTGCTGATAAGATTTTCTCATCAGGCGGCGTGTATGGCGGGCGGGCACACCGACCACACACATGCATACACACAGCTCTATGGCGCAAAAGTTGGTTGCAAATCGTGTTAGTCGGGCACAGTGGCGCACGTGTGTGTGTGTGTGTGTGTGATTAAACAATCCCTTGATTAAACCAGAACATTAAAGATATTACGACCACTGGGTGAGGTTTAATCGTCATGGATATGGAGGTTGTTCATTCAGTTTTAGAGATGGTAAGTTATGTGTGGTGTTGGAGGGAGGGGGGGGGGGGTTGTCTGAACACTCACACCACCACCTGCCTTTACAGTCTGGCACATACTACCTTGTATTCACTTACAGCAGACACAGCAGAGGGAGGTCTTCTGACGTCATCCTGAGCGGCTTACAAGTTAACACCTTTGAGTAACTCGTATCAGATAAATATTGTTATAGAAATTAGGTTCTCAGTCAACTTTGATCAATAAAGTAAACTAAAGTCATCTAAAAAGGTGTTACAATAGTATGAAAGAAATAGACAAATAGTGCCTACATCTTTTTTAATGTAATAAACATGTGTATTCAAGAGTATTCTGTACGCAAATGAGTTAAATATTTTCATTTTAGAGCTCAGATGAGGAGAAATATTTAACATTTTTGGAGTTGGAGGTTTTACCAGGGATCTCACGACCACTGCAGACACAAGAACGACGTGCGGCCACTCTCAACAATTCCATGATTTCGTTTGTAAATGGAAAAATTTATTTAAACTTTTTTTCCATCTAACTTTACCTGTTTAAGTCACATTCGTTTTGATAATATCTTCTTGGTTCGTTCACCAGTTATTTCCTCTGTTGTTCCCCGCCTCTGTCCCGGGGAAGAGGCACAAGACTGAGTGCTTCCTCTCCTTGTGCCTGTGCTGCAGTGCTTCCATGCGTCCGTACTTCTGTGCTTCCATGCGTCCTTGCTTCTTTGCGTCTACTATAGTATTTCCTATCATTAACGTACAGAATTATGGCACCTTTGTGGTTGGAGGACTTACCAACCCACATCCTCGCCCTGGCAACATAAACACCAAACTAGTGACCTTATTGTTTGACATAAATACTCGTCTCGTATGTTCTCTTTATGAGTATTTGCTTTTCTTTACCTTTCTGTAAGTTGTTCCAATTCTTACTTGGCATAAATATCCGTCGTTAATATCTCGTTTATTTTTTTTTTTTTGTATTACACTGTTTGTTTTTGTTTTGTTTGTATAATAGACTTTTCCCTTTTTACCTTGTGGCAGTTATTGTGTTTACGTTTTTGTATTCAGTTCTCTCTCTCTCTCTCTAGAGGAGAAGCTCAGCATCCTGTTAACACTCCTTTAACACAGGAGCCAACATCTTATGACTTCAAGGGGACAGAAGAGGATTGTGTATAAATGCACGATGCTATTGTTTTTACCTCAGCTTTCGCATTTTGTCTCTGGGCTTGAAATTCACTCACGGTTTTGCCAATTTAAACATGATACAAATATTTAAATGCGTTGGAACCTTTATAGACAACGAGTACCTTTTTTTTCAGGGGTTCAGAGTTGGTAATATACTATTTTTTTTAATGTTATAAGAACAAATATAGCTTCATTACCCACCACAACTCGAATGTGTGTTATGAGACCCTGGTATGTCCCTTGAAACATTGAATTTGTCATCGGTACAGAATATCACGGTCTCCCATTGAAACTTAAATTTATCGTTTTCTCTTTTCATTTTTGTTTTCTATAAATATATTCTAACCGCTCCCTTTGCAGTTTTTATAAAGGTTCTTACTTCTTGTGGTTAATGGATGTGTTGATCGTTGATACGCCAAGTTATTCAGTATTTATAAGATACAGTTCAAACGCCTATCTTCAGCTTTCGTGAGTGAGAGGGGTGGAAGAGGGGGGGATGGAATGCGCGCTCCAAGAGAAATTTGATTCCTTCTTACCTACTTTCCACAGATAAAAGATCGCTTTCAGTTTTCGTCTATAAATGTACTATACTAATATCTTGTTTAGGGCGGCTGGTTGTTTTTATATCCCTAACAACTTTAGAATTAGGTTTTATTCTTACACCTACTGTATAGTTGGAGGAGGGAGACCAACCGACTGTTCTCGATTCTTTGTGATGCGTAAAAACTATTGAAAAAAAAAAGTATTGCCATCCGGTTGAGTTACGAATTCTTCAGTTCACGAAATACGCCCCAACAGAGAGAGAAATATAAGAGCAAATAGTCTAGACTGGATAAAGTTTCAGCAAGTTTTACTTTTTTTTTTCTGCTCAAAACCTAAATATTTTCTGCATTTCAGGGAAGAACGTCGGTCACCGTGAAATTTTTGTGCTGTCAGAATTGATAGTTTTTATGTCGTATAACGAAAGCCTTTTAAACCTGCACAATGCAACCTTCTGAGTACGATGCCAACCCTCGAGTACAATGTCAACCCCCTGAGTACAATGTCAACCCCCTGAGTACAATGTCAACCCCCTGAGTACAATGTCAACCCCCTGAGTACGATGCCAACCCCCTGAGTACAATGTCAACCCCCTGAGTACGATGCCAACCCCCTGAGTACGATGCCAACCCCCTGAGTACAATGTCAACCCCCTGAGTACGATGCCAACCCCCTGAGTACAATGTCAACCCCCTGAGTGACATTGTACCCACCTTTGAGTACTTCTCTTGTTGTTTATACCCACGGTCTTGTGACGTCAGAGGCGGCCAGGGTCAGATTAAAAAGGGGGGGGGGGTAGAGCCGTCGGGCCCCTCACACAAAACAGGCCCTCACAAAGCAGATCTAGTTCTTGGTACCCAAAAAAAACAGTACTTTGACACACACACACGCACACACGCACACACACACACACACGCACACACACACACACACGCACACACGCACACACACACACACACGCGCACACACACACACGCACACACGCACACGCACACACGCACACGCACACACACACACACACACAGAGTATACGTGTTTAATCAAGCGACCTCCGCCCCTACACTATCTCTCCATTAACACACTCAACCTCCACAAAAAGTCTTATTAAACTCTACTGATTCGACGTAAATCAGAATTCAAGACTTCCTTCCTCTCCCCTTAACCTCCCCTTACCCCACTAACCCTCCCCTTACCCCACTAACCCTCCCATAACCCCACTAACCCTCCCCTTACCCCACTAACCCTCCCCTTACCCCACTAACCCTCCCCTTACCCCACTAACCCTCCCCTTACCCCACTAGCCCTCCCCTTACCCCACTAGCCCTCCCCTTACCCCACTAACCCTCCCCTTACCCCACCAGCCCTCCCCTTACCCCACTAGCCCTCCCTTTACCCCACCAGCCCTCCCCTTACCCCACTAGCCTTCCCCTTACCCCACTAGCCCTCCCCTTACCCCACTAACCCTCCCCTTACCCCACTAGCCCTCCCCTTACCCCACTAGCCCTCCCCTTACCCCACTAACCCTCCCCTTACCCCACTAACCCTCCCCTTACCCCACCAGCCCTCCCCTTACCCCACTAGCCCTCCCCTTACCCCACTAACCCTCCCCTTACCCCACTAACCCTCCCCTTACCCCACTAGCCCTCCCCTTACCCCACTAGCCCTCCCCTTACCCCACTAGCCCTCCCCTTACCCCACTAACCCTCCCCTTACCCCACTAACCCTCCCCTTACCCCACTAGCCCTCCCCTTACCCCACTAGCCCTCCCCTTACCCCACTAGCCCTCCCCTTACCCCACTAACCCTCCCCTTACCCCACTAACCCTCCCCTTACCCCACTAGCCCTCCCCTTACCCCACTAACCCTCCCCTTACCCCACAAGCCCTCCCCTTACCCCACTAACCCTCCCCTTACCCCACTAGCCCTCCCCTTACCCCACTAGCCCTCCCCTTACCCCACTAACCCTCCCCTTACCCCACTAACCCTCCCCTTACCCCACTAGCCCTCCCCTTACCCCACTAACCCTCCCCTTACCCCACTAGCCCTCCCCTTACCCCACTAACCCTCCCCTTACCCCACTAACCCTCCCCTTACCCCACTAGCCCTCCCCTTACCCCACTAACCCTCCCCTTACCCCACTAGCCCTCCCCTTACCCCACTAGCCCTCCCCTTACCCCACTAACCCTCCCCTTACCCCACTAGCCCTCCCCTTACCCCACTAGCCCTCCCCTTACCCCACTAGCCCTCCCCTTACCCCACTAACCCTCCCCTTACCCCACTAACCCTCCCCTTACCCCACTAGCCCTCCCCTTACCCCACTAGCCCTCCCCTTACCCCACTAGCCCTCCCCTTACCCCACTAACCCTCCCCTTACCCCACTAGCCCTCCCTTACCCCACTAACCCTCCCCTTACCCCACTAGCCCTCCCCTTACCCCACTAGCCCTCCCCTTACCCCACTAACCCTCCCCTTACCCCACTAACCCTCCCCTTACCCCACTAACCCTCCCCTTACCCCACTAGCCCTCCCCTTACCCCACTAGCCCTCCCTTACCCCACTAGCCCTCCCCTTACCCCACTAACCCTCCCCTTACCCCACTAACCCTCCCCTTACCCCATTAGCCCTCCCCTTACCCCACTAACCCTCCCTTACCCCACTAGCCCTCCCCTTACCCCACTAACCCTTCCCTTACCCCACTAGCCCTCCCCATACCCACTAACCCTCCCTTACCCCACTAACCCTCCCCTTACCCCACTAACCCTCCCTTACCCCACTAACCCTCCCCTTACCCCACTAACCCTCCCCATACCCAACAAACCCACCCCATACCCCACAAACCCGCCCCGTACCCCACTAACCCTCCCCTTACCCCACTAGACCCTCCCCTTACCCCACTAACCCTCCCCTTACCCACAACCCTCCCCTTACCCCACTAGACCCTCCCCTTACCCCACTAGCCCTCCCCTTACCCCAACTAACCCTCCCCTTACCCACAACCCTCCCCTTACCCCACTAGCCCTCCCCTTACCCCACTAACCCTCCCCTTACCCCACTAGCCCTCCCCTTACCCCACTAGCCCTCCCCTTACCCCACTAACCCTCCCCTTACCCAACAAACCCTCCCCTTACCCCACAAACCCTCCCCTTACCCAACAAACCCTCCCCTTACCCCACTAACCCTTCACTTACCCCACTAGCCCTCCCCTTACCCAACAAACTCTCCCCTTACCCCACTAGCCCTCCTCTTACCCCACTAACCCTTCCCTTACCCCACTAACCCTCCCCTTACCCCACTAACCCTTCACTTACCCCACTAGCCCTCCCCTTACCCCACTAGCCCTCCCCTTACCCCACTAACCCTCCCCTTACCCCACTAGCCCTCCCTTTACCCCACTAACCCTCCCCTTACCCCACTAGCCCTCCCCTTACCCCACTAACCCTCCCCTTACCCCACTAGCCCTCCCCTTACCCCACTAACCCTCCCCTTACCCCACTAGCCCTCCCCTTACCCCACTAGCCCTCCCTTTACCCCACTAACCCTCCCC
>CAUDMG010003709.1:0-90000 GCA_958450375.1 Homarus gammarus | reverse complement strand
CAATATTTCATACTATATATAAGCATAATAATAGTAAAAAGGAAATGAAGTGTTACCGACATCATATATATGTATCACATTTAACAAAGAAAACATTTTTATGACATCATGGTTTCGTAGCCAGTCACATCGCAAGGAAGATACCCAGAGCGTTCGGTAAAACACAGTCGGAATTACGGCAGCCCTGGTGGTGATGTGGTTAGTGTGAGCCAGATGGTGTGGTGTTGTGATAATGAGATGGTGTGGTAGTATGGTAAGGTGTGATACTATGGTAAGAAGTGGCACTATGGTAAGATGTGGTAAAGTGTGGTAAAGTGGGTAAACTATGGTAATATGTCTCTACTGTATCCACCACCAATAACCTGAGCAAAACCATAGCTTAAACCAGACTACACACGAGACCTGGACAATTAATACAGTAACTATATAAAACTCCCTTGGGCCAGCGGGCGAAGGGAGACGACCAATAAGAATTTCATGAGCTGGTGGAAAGCTATATAAATTATTTTCTCTTTTGTTGATATTATTTCCTTTATTATTTTTGTTAATTTGTTTTAACTTTATATGGAAAAAAATAGGAAAATGAGACGTTTTTTTAGTCGAAGAAAAATATGATAAAATTTGTATATGAAAGATAAATAGATGAATGATATAATACAATAAATATGGAATTGCAAATAGTATAGATGAATAAATACATTGTGATCATATATTAAACACTCATAATAAAAGCAACAGACAGACATACTGCTGATAGCGATGACGTCACTTAACATTCGTGAAAGCAAGACGTAAACAAGAAGGGTGGTTCATTATATATATATTTTTGGGTCTTTTATTTTATTTTTTTGGTGCTGGAAGATCATAGGGACACACACACACACACACACAAGAGAGTGTTTACATATCGTCTTAAATCCTTCCGAACAAAAATGCTTCCTTTCCTTAACACTTCCTTTCCTTAACACTTCCTTTCCTTAACACTTCCTTTCCTTATCACTTCCTTTCCTTAACACTACTTCCTTTCCTTAACACTTCCTTTATGGTTACTCAAACTTGCTGAAACTCGTGGGAAGTTTGTCTGCCCGTGTGTACGTGAGTGTAGATATATAGGTCTTTGTGTACTGTGCATGTGTGTGTTGGAGAAAAGTCAGTGTGCTATGAGGAAAGTCTGTGTATTGTGAGTTTACATTAATAAAATCTTTACGTTAATGTACTAAAAAAAATTATGTATACTTGATTCTCTATGGCAAAGTTTACACACGGTTTACTTAATACTTTCTCTAATATGTGGTTTACTAAATCTTGATAATGTCTGGATAAAATTTTCCCTGTGTAAACTTAACTCTGCGTAAACTTTCTCCGTGTACGTGAAAGTAGGTAGAAAAGTTTGCACGTTTGTCTTGAGCACCTTAGAGGCAGCTGCAGATACTTACTGGTGTCTTAATGGCGCCTGTGAGTACCCACACCTGCCCCCACCCCCGCACCTGCCCCCGCACATGTCCATCACCCCCCCACACCTGCCCCCACCCCCGCACCTACCCCCACCCCTGCACCTGCTCCCACCCCCTGCACCTGCCCCCACCTCTGCACCCACCCCCGCTCCTACCCCCTCTCCTACCCCCGCACCTACCCCCACCCCCGCACCTACCCCCACCCCCGCACCTACCCCCACCCCCCGCACCTACCCCCACCCCCCGCACCTACCCCCACCCCCCTGCAACTGCCCCCACCCCCTGCACCTGCCCCACCCCCTGCACCTGCCCCCGCCCCCTGCACCTGCCCCCACCCCCCTGCACCTGCCCCCACCCCCCTGCACCTGCCCCCGCCCCCCTGCACCCACCCAGGGTAGGCTGTTTAGTGCCTGTACCGGCAGACAATAACTAACCCATGACACAACCCTAACACACCATTAGCTTAGCTAGGCGGTCAGCCCCCCCCCCCCCCTCCCTTACCTCCTCCTGAATTTCTTCAATTTCCGAACTATAACTTCCTTCCCCCACCTCTAATCTTCCTTCATTCCTCCTTTCCCTACAAAAAAAAAACAAAAAAAAAACCCGCTCCTACCCCCGCACCTGCCCCTCACCCCCGCACCTGCCCCTCACCCCCGCACCTGCCCCTCACCCCCGCACCTGCCCCTCACCCCCGCACCTGCCCCTCACCCCCGCACCTGCCCCCACACCCGCACCTACCCCCCACGAGTTGTGTTTTTATGGCGGCCGGAGCACACCAAGGAGCTTTATGTGTTTGTTTGAGTTCCTCTCCCTCCCTCCCCCCCCCTTCCACCCCCGGAAACAAATACAAATGTTTATATGTAAGTATTTTCCTGCGGGTGTTTTTTTTTTTTGTAACTCTCTAAGTGTAAATGTGTTCTGGTGTGAGACAAAAAATTTCATTGGACATAAATACCGACTGGACAAATCTCCCCACTGGACAAAAAGACAAAGACAGAAAGAGAGATACACAGGCGGGTAAATAAAAAGAATTTGAGAAACACAGAATAAAAAGACAGACAGACAGACAGACAGACAGCTAGAGAGCAGAAGAGAGAGAGAGAGAGAGAGAGAGAGAGAGAGAGAGAGAGAGAGAGATTGCATTTGGTTTCGCTGTTGCGGTTTAAGTTGACTTCAGTTTGGTTGGAAAGATTATGAAGATATTAAAATTCGCAAATAGGACAGTCAATAACAACAAGCACAATGGATAGATATTGCAACACACACACACACACACTAACATGAAATATTCTGCGTCATCGATGTCATTTTATTTGTCAGTAATGGTCGCTTGTTGTCAGGACTCAGGTAATGACTCTCTCACACACCTGTGGTTAGCGGGAACACCAGATCAAAGCGAATTATTGATGCCTAACCCGACCCTGACCATGCTAAATTATTTCCCGGTTGCGTGGACTGATTAGCGTTACCAATACATACGTTTCAGTGTTGTTTTGGTTGTATTTTGTTCTTTTTTAATCAAATGGTTTCATGCAGTGAGTGAGTGTAATAGTTGGCACATAATATGATCTCTGTCAGTGAGTTGTTTCATTCGGCCAACGTTTATTATTATGTAAGGTTGTTGGTTGTTGTTGTAGTTGTTATCCTGCCACCCATTCGTTTTGGGATGGTGATTTAATTTTTTTTTTTTTTTTCTTACACACTCAATGTTTTCTCCCTGTCACACTTAAATTTTCACCCTGAGACGATTATTTTTCCCTCAATAATTAATAAATTTTCTCCTTACATGCTTATGTTTTCCGCAACACAGCTCCAATATTCCCCAACACAGCTCCATTATTCCCCAACACAGCTCCAATTTTCCCCAACACAGCTCCAATTTTCCGCAACACAGCTCCAATATTCCCCAACACAGCTCCAATATTCCCCAACACAGCTCCAATTTTCCCCAACACAGCTCCAATTTTCCCCAACACAGCTCATATTTCCACAATAATCTTTTCAGTTATCCCCCCAACACCTATATTTTCTTCCCGGCTCACCTGTTTAATTAAGGTAACGTCCTAGTGTAATGTTTTAAGGATATTTTTGGACGTGAGTTTTTGTGGATCAGTTTAAGTCATAGTTCAAGACGTTCTTATCTCAACACTTTCGAGGGACATTCATCGTGAGAACCGGCTAAAATGGTCTGGCTGTGGTCTGGGAGGTAACTTTGAAGATTCTTGCGTGAGGGTCAATCCGTGTCAAATTAACCAGGCCAAAACATCAACCGTCATGAAATTGGCTAATATTTGGAATATAAATAGAACTTTTTAAGCTGATTTCAGAAAGGTTTTACTTTTTAAAATCGGATTTACCGTTGCAGAGTTATGGCGATTTGAAATTTGATCATTTCATGCTCGCTCAAGCGGAACGGTGACTGATTTTAAATCAACCCGAATTCAGATGCTTATTAAATGCCAACGAGTGTAGATATAAACTTAAAACTTATCAAATATAAAAGCTTACATCATACAGTTTAATATGCAATGGAAAAAATGTGGTTGCTAGGGGTTTAAAGTACAACACATTTCATGTTCGGTCAACCGTAACGTGCTACGGAAATGACCATAACTTTCGCAGAACCATATGGATTTTTAATTTTAATGGCTCAAATGAAAGATCTAGTGTTCAGCTACAACTTCAACATAAAGACCTTCTGCCCTTTTGGGTTTTTCTTGACAAAAATGAGGCTCAAAGTAAATGTCGATTTATCTCAATATTTTTCACTATTACTGTAGTAGGCAATTTAATACATATAATATGTCTTCACTTTTCAATGTTTTTTTTAAATATGTTGTCTTGTCTTATCCATAATTATAAATATAATATCATTGATTGATCATGTCTCATAATAATTTCCACAGTAGAAAGTTAATATCTAAATTCTATCTTAGTTCAAAGATATGATCAATAATTGACCATTGAACAAAAAAATTTAAAACAATAAGCAAGGCTAACTTTGTGAAACTGCTTTTTGAAAACATAGCATTAGTGAGTGATTGCCTTGCAGTCCTAACAAAATTTTATTTTAATTCTGCATAGCATAGCAAATTATTTTAAACACATTTTGTTTTCAATAAGAATCCGTACTCGATATAGTTTTTGTTGTGTATATTTAGGTATCTCAATAAAATATAATATATATCTAAAAATACAACAACATTTTAGTTCATGATGGCTGTTATATTTATTATTTATTTTCTATTAGATTTCATAATTTGAATGAATAGGTTGTGGAAGACAAGTTACAGATGAAAATGCTTGATAATTACATCAAGATTATCAAGCATTTATCTCGAGGTAGATTGGACTTCTTAGCCCAGTGAATTTATTTTTGATATTAAATAATGTGCCATATACAATATGGTTTTACCCCAATGGTGTCGAAGAAACACAAACAGCATTGCCTTTAAAATAATTTACTATGCAATGCAAATGCATTATTAAAATAAAAGCTTTTTTATAATTTGATCTTATTGTTTTCCAAGAGCAGTTTATAAAGTCAGCCTCGTTATTTTAAATCGTTTTTTGTTTGGTCAATAATCAATCACCAGACCATATTTTTGAATTAGAAATGCCATTATGATCTACAGATTTTTAATTTCAGCTGTGTGCATTATTAAATATTATATGTGAAAATAACTGAAACATGATTATCATGAATATAATATAAATTTAATAATGTATTTTAATAAACATTGTAGACATATATTTGTAATAATTATGTTAACTATCAAAAATATTGAGATAAACAGACAGTTACTTTGAGCCTCATTTTTGTCAAGAAAAACCCAAAAGGGCAGAAGGTCTTTATGTTGAAGTTGTAGCTGAACACTAGATCTTTCATTTGAGCCATTAAAATTAAAAATCCATATGGTTCTGCGAAAGTTATGGTCATTTCCGTAGCACGTTACGGTTGACCGAACATGAAATGTGTTGTACTTTAAACCCCTAGCAACCACACACCACCCATAGCAACCACATTTTTTCCATTGCATATTAAACTGTATGATGTAAGCTTTTATATTTGATAAGTTTTAAGTTTATATCTACACTCGTTGGCATTTAATAAGCATCTGAATTCGGGTTGATTTAAAATCAGTCACCGTTCCGCTTGAGCGAGCATGAAATGATCAAATTTCAAATCGCCATAACTCTGCAACGGTAAATCCGATTTTAAAAAGTAAAACCTTTCTGAAATCAGCTTAAAAAGTTCTATTTATATTCCAAATATTTGCCAATTTCATGACGGTTGATGTTTTTTTTTATTTATTTTGGTTAATTTGACATGGATTGACCCGTGAGACAGATGTACGAAGGTGAATAGTGTGTGCGTGCATCTGTGCGTGCGTGTGTGTGTGTGTGAGAGAGAGATAGAGAGATCTTGGTTGCTCAAAAATATGCAGTCCTAAGGTTCCCCTGCCACGCCTTAACTAGCTATATACGCCAAACAATCCCAGTAATCCAGGGCAATTTGGCTGCTTCAGCGTTCGTGTAACTATCCACCTTTACAATCCGCCTCGCCATCAAAAACCACACGCCTCATTCCATTCAGCCAATTAGAAATAAGAAAAAAGATTTTTCCTCCTGCAGCTGCACCCACCTCGCCTTGTGATTGGTCAGTACAGCACGCCTGGAAAGCCCGTTGCTTGGTATCAGCTGGGCACCCCCTGATAGCCATCAGCTGTAATTTCCATTCCGAGTGCCAGCAAAAATTTGGAAATTTAATTACGGTCTCGCCTCTAATGACTCCTTTCGCCTCCACAAATGGCATTTGCTGTACTGCCGAGCCGCCAGGGAGGCGTCGTTCACCCATTGTGTGTACACCAATTTTATTCTTGGACCGCAGGGATGGCCCGCGGTACTTATACAGGCGGCAAGTGTACGTGTACTAGCAGGAGGCCCTGGTGTACGTGTACTAGCAGGAGGTCCCGGTGTACGTGTACTAGCAGGAGGTCCTGGTGTACGTGTACTAGCAGGAGGTCCTGATGTACGTGTACTAGCAGGAGGTCCTGGTGTACGTGTACTAGCAGGAGGTCCTGGTGTACGTGTACTAGCAGGAGGTCCTGGTGTACGTGTACTAGCAGGAGGTCCTGGTGTACGTGTACATGTACAAGCAGGAGGTCCTGGTGTACGTGTACTAGCAGGAGGTCCTGGTGTACGTGTACTAGCAGGAGGTCCTGGTGTACGTGTACATGTACAAGCAGGAGGTCCTGGTGTACGTGTACTAGCAGGAGGTCCTGGTGTACGTGTACAAGCAGGAGGTCCTGGTGTACGTGTACTAGCAGGAGGTCCTGGTGTACGTGTACTAGCAGGAGGTCCTGGTGTACGTGTACTAGCAGGAGGTCCTGGTGTACGTGTACTTGCAGGAGGTCCTGGTGTACGTGTACTATTAGGAGGTCCTGGTGTACGTGTACTAGCAGGAGGTCCTGGTGTACGTGTACTAGCAGGAGGTCCTGGTGTACGTGTACTAGCAGGAGGTCCTGATGTACGTGTACTAGCAGGAGGTCCTGGTGTACGTGTACTAGCAGGAGGTCCTGATGTACGTGTACTAGCAGGAGGTCCTGGTGTACGTGTACTAGCAGGAGGTCCTGGTGTACGTGTACATGTACAAGCAGGAGGTCCTGGTGTACGTGTACATGTACAAGCAGGAGGTCCTGGTGTACGCGTACTAGCAGGAGGTCCTGGTGTACGTGTACATGTACAAGCAGGAGGTCCTGGTGTACGTGTACTAGCAGGAGGTCCTGGTGTACGTGTACAAGCAGGAGGTCCTGGTGTACGTGTACTAGCAGGAGGTCCTGGTGTACGTGTACTAGCAGGAGGTCCTGGTGTACGTGTACTAGCAGGAGGTCCTGGTGTACGTGTACTAGCAGGAGGTCCTGATGTACGTGTACTAGCAGGAGGTCCTGGTGTACGTGTACTAGCAGGAGGTCCTGATGTACGTGTACTAGCAGGAGGTCCTGGTGTACGTGTACTAGCAGGAGGTCCTGGTGTACGTGTACATGTACAAGCAGGAGGTCCTGGTGTACGTGTACATGTACAAGCAGGAGGTCCTGGTGTACGCGTACTAGCAGGAGGTCCTGGTGTACGTGTACATGTACAAGCAGGAGGTCCTGGTGTACGTGTACTAGCAGGAGGTCCTGGTGTACGTGTACAAGCAGGAGGTCCTGGTGTACGTGTACTAGCAGGAGGTCCTGGTGTACGTGTACTAGCAGGAGGTCCTGGTGTACGTGTACTAGCAGGAGGTCCTGGTGTACGTGTACTTGCAGGAGGTCCTGGTGTACGTGTACTTGCAGGAGGTCCTGGTGTACGTGTACTAGCAGGAGGTCCTGGTGTACGGACATGGCGTTTAATCATAGTGTACTGTACATGCTCAACCTAGAGGCCTTGTGTACGTGTAACACTTAAGGCATAACTCTTAAAAATTGTTATCTTAGCTCACTCTAGCTCTCCTTCGTAAGTGCCTAGGCTGAGAGAATTTGTTTCTGACACGTACACTACTGGGTGGGTCGAGATATCCTACTCAGGGACAACTCACACCCTGGGGGACCCTGGGACGAGAGCGATGATGGTAGTTATTGGTGGCGGTGGTGGTAGCAGTGCCCTCCCTTCCTTCCCCTCAACCTCCACCCATCCACCTCCACCCCTCTACCTCCACCCCTCCACCCATCCACCTCCACCCCTCTACCTCCACCCCTCCACCTCCACCCCTCCACCTACGTTGGTGATTTTGTCGCACTAAATTGAATTGGTATTGTGTCGCGACTGCACCTGTAATAACATCTATTTTGTGTGTGTGTGTGTGTGTGTGTTATGCCAGGTTGGAAGCACACGTGAATGTTGTGTACTTTATAATTAATAGACTCCTTGGCCACTTTTGTTATTATAATTTAATGATAATAATAATAATCAAATAACTTTCATAATAATCAATTTGTGGGATATTAATGAAACTTAATTAGTAAGGGTTACCTCAGTAAGTTCATGAGCTACTAACTTTGTTTAAGTCGCTCCCAAATGCCCGCTTTCCCTGACCTGACTAAGTGTTGGGTTTTTTATCGAGCGTGAGGGATGATTGTGTTTTTCTCAAGCACGATCAGGAACAGTCAATGACCCAATCACTGACAGGTAGAGGGAGCTGTTGTGTTGATGGTGTTCCAGGGATTAAGGAATATAGATCACGTGAGGATTCGACACCCCAGCTTACATTACCTAACCACGACACAATTATACAAAGAGAGATGATGACAAGACATATCACAATCTCTCGTCACTGTCGAGTTACCTGGCCGTCAGCACACACTTCGTCAGCGTGGTCAGCCTCCTCCTCGCCCTCACCCCCACCAAGATGATCAGTGTTGCCAGCAATTTTTCCCAAGGAGACTAAAACCCATAAACTCTCAACTTACGCCAGAGTTACCAATATTACGAGCAAACTTTGTAATAGGATTTGATAATAGACTTTACTGGGTGGTATTTTAGGTAATTCAAATAATTTTCACCCAACTATCATTAAGATTTTTAAGAGTACCTGAGGTGTTACGGTAATTACTACACCGTCTTGATATTATTACGGGATATTTTTTTTTTTTTTTTGTAGATTCATATGACCTCACCTGAACTTTCCCTTTTATACCTCACTAGAATCTCTCCCCTCCTCACAAGACCTTTTCCTCCTCTCTTGACCTCTTCCTCCCACATGTCCACCACCTCTTATACCTCACTTAAACCTCTCCTTTCCTCACTTGACCTCTCCCTCCTCCCATGACCACCGCCTCCTATACCTCACTTAAACCTCTCCCTTCCTCGCATGACCTTTTCCTCCTCATATGACTTCACCTGGCTTCTTCCTCCTTACCTGACCTCCCTAAATGATCCACCGTCCCGAGTCAGCGCCAACATCATTACCAAGTCAAAAATCCCCAGCCAAAAGACGAGGTATTCAGAGGAGGCCGCCAGACCATTATCCCACCAGCGTCACCACACACGGCCAGAGACTCGCCTCACAAGAGCTCCGACGGGTTATTTTTTTTTTTTATTATTGAATTTCCTACATGGCATCATTGCTTGGAGTCTTGTATCTGACCTTTACTGACCTTTCGATGACTTTTATGACCCCACGTGACCTTTCGACGCCCTTATGACCCCACACGACCTTTCAGTGACCCTTATGACCCAACATGAGCTTTTGACGACCCCTTATGACCTCACATATGATACACTTGATACACTGAGGGTTCTATGACCTTAGAAGGTTTTCCATTGACCCTCCATAGTGACCTCTTGTCCGGACGATCTTTTTATCACTTCATGATCTCCTGATGACACTTTGACCTTATATGACCCTTTGACTTTGCATGACCTACTTAACGACCACATTACTTCACATCACACGACCCTCGACGACCCTGTGACCTCACATAACCTCCAGGTGGTCCCCCGTCCCTTAAGAACTCCCATTATCCCTCTCCAATGCCCTCGTCTTCCTCCTCATCACTTCTAATCTAACCCGGCTTTAATGGCCACACCTGCAGCTCCTAAGATAAATATTTTCTCTTTGAGGTGATGATGAAGTTCACACAACCGCGGGAATGGGGAGTTATTTTACGGCCTCGCCTTCTGTATCTCATTACAGCTGGAAATTGTACTTACGGTGAACCTGTTATGTTAGCATATATTCGCAGGTGTTCTTTTAATAAGGTGAGATTATACTTTCTGTGAGCTGTATTTCAAGTATCTTCAATCAAGGTGTTATCGTCTTGTCTGGGGGCTGGCGACCATTATCCCTCTCCCGCCCTAGTCCAAAAAAATCGACTTATCTTTGCAACTTACGGTAAATGTCATCAGGTATTACGGGTATTCTTGTATCTAGTGTTGTATGAAGCTACTATTATCATTATTGGTTAACTATTATCAAGTAATAGCGAATCTTTCTTTCCCCTTAATTAAGGTGATCTTATTTATCATATTTGAGTTCATCATCTTGAGGGAAACAGGAATATTGAGTATGTGGGTTTTGTCTGTTTTTGCATTGAACTGAGAGTTGTTTTATGTGTTTAGAAATAATAGATACAGCTATTGTAGGAAGCTGGTGTGGTGTACAGTGTGGTCTGGTGTACAGTGTGGTCTGGTGTACAGTGTGGTGGAGGAGGTGACTCTTCTTGTTGATTATGTCTTCATCAGCGTCCTCCTCAAAGTTACTTCCGAGTCGAGACATAACTTTGTGTGTTGTAGGACAGAGAGAAAGAGAGAGGTCGTCGTCACCTGGGTCACCTGTTAGCTGTTCTTGAAGTAATTACACGTCACTCACAACTGGATCCCCGTGTTGGTGTGTCCTGGGGTCATACACTTGCCACTTGATTGCCCCTTGCATTCTGATGGGGCAAAGACGATGTTGATGTTCAGATACTGTGACGTATTCCAGCAGAAGACCCGACAGTTCCAAGCAGAAAGCCGGACAGGGGGAGGGGGATACACAATTGGCCGAGTGGGGGTTCTTACAAGCCATCTGGGGAAGCGTCTCAGGTAATGAACGTTATCGCTGCTCTCCTATAACGAACGACAATATTTCAACCGTAAACACCTCATTAACAAACTTTGGCCAAGCGTAAATATGCTAAGTTTTGTAATAACATGCAAGTTAATCCTGTCTTTAGAAGTTTTCTTAATCGCTTAACGACCCTGACGCCAGACATGGGCGTCGTTCCTACTACCCACCGAAGCTGCTGAGAGACTTGCTTCAAGCAACGTCATCACACTTCACCATGTAATATCATTAACTTCATGTTATGTGAGTTCAGTCTCATGCTTCATCTTCACACGTGACGTCATCATTAAGAATCACTGAAGAGTTCGCCAAATCCACCAGAAGTAGCCAAACTCCTAACAAGAATCGACCGAACTCGCCAAGAGTTAAACCACACTCTCTATAACTTAGCCATATACACTAAAAATCGATCAGATTCGCCAGAATTCGCCTAAGCTCGCCAGGTATTTTCCAGATTCGCCAAAACTCGACAAAAGTCGCTAAACATCCCCCATATTCGCCAAAACACAGCCAAACTCGCCAAGTATCCTCCATATTCTCCAAAACTCAACCAAACTCGCCAAACGTCCTGTAGATTCGCCCAAACTCAACCAAACTCACGGTCTCCATCGACTCGTATTACATAAAGGTTTATTTACCAGGAGGAGCCATGTGCGGGGCAGCGTAAGGTTCCTCCACTGTGTTTACATCTGAAGTGCTCACCACCTTCGTTCCGGGTGAGGTACTGTAAGACCATAGGGCCTCCTGTCATGTAGTCGTGAGGAAGTGTTCAGGTGTTGTCAGCCCACGTTCAGGTGTTGTCAGCCCACGTTCTGGTGTTGTCAACCCATCATCTCCTCTAGGGTTAGCAATGTTACAACAGCTACATAATGTGACACAAAACGAGACAATTTAGAAGACATTTTTGTTCCATATTATTCCTGTACAATTACCTGATTCACCTGACGAGGGCCACCTGGTATACGGGATGTGTCTCAAGGTCTTCGTCAGGAGAAAGAAGCGAGAGAAATGTTGCCTTATTTTTGTTACATATAGATTTTGTTTGGGGTATTTTTCTTCCTCCTCCTTTTCTCCTCTCTGTCTTCCTCTTCCTCCTGCTCTTCCTCTTCCTCCTGCTCTTCCTCTTCCTCCTGCTCTTCCTCCTCCTCCTCCTCCTTTTCTCCTCTCTGTCTTCCTCTTCCTCCTGCTCTTCCGCCTCCTCCCCCTCCTCCTCAGTGAACTTAATGCACGTCCCCTTCTGTAGGAGCCTTAATTACTTTCATACAACAAGGAATAAATTTTAAAGTGAGAAAATTTAAATCCACTTTACCTTCACATCCAGTTAAGTGAAGCAAAGCAAAACAAATTATTCCCAAGTCAAGTGTTCGTGTGTGTGTGTGTGTGTGTGTGTGTTAGTTTCTGGTATCGTAACATTATCCTCCTTAACATCTTCATCCCACTCTTCCTCCTCCTCTCCACCTTTCCCCATCCCTCTCCTCCCCTCCCCTCCTTTTCTTACTCCTTTTTCCTTCCGATCCAACACTTCCTAGTCATCCTTTACATCCTATTCCTCTCTCCTCTAATTATCCTTCCTCCTTTTATTCCTCCTTCTCTTTTTCTTCCTATTTTTTCCTTCTCATTTCCTTATTTCTTTCTAATCTTCCTCCTTCCCCTCTAATTATTCCTCTGCTCCTCCGTTTTCCCTCCTACTCCTCCCCTTGTCCCCTTTCCCTCCTACTCTTCCTGTTTCCATCTCTTCCTACTTCTCCTACCTTCATACTCTCCGACGTAAATAGAAAAATATAAGACCTCCTTAACATCTTTTTAGAGGGACCTTGTTCACCCTAACAAGCGCAGGCAGGTAGTTAAGACCCCGCCCGTCCTTACCATGGTGGGCTAAAGTTCATCACTGTGTAACTTAGTGAAACCTGCGTGTGTGTGTGTGTGTGCGGGGGCGCGTGCGTGCGTGTTGGGTCGGGGGTCAAAAAGTCTTGCATAAAAACTCGCTAGACTTCGCTAATCCCAATCCAAACACGTTAAAACTTTGATCAAATCAACCCAAAGTCATGAAATTCACGGAGATCAATTCAGGAGTCGCTTGATTTCAGTGCTATATGAGGCAATGGTACAATTTACTGAAGTCCACTTAAAAATTAACTATAGGGATCCTGTAATATACTTGATTTGGTTGTAACTTCAGACTTGTTGCCGTCAGGTGCCAGAGTACTACTACGCGTTCGGGCCCACGGTCGACGGGGTGGTCATCGACACCGACTTCGACACAGATCGACAGTCTTACATCAACCGCCTGGCCAGCTATGACCTCATCTTCGGCGTGACGCCCTCGGACGCCTTCTTCACCTTTAACGACGATGACGTCAAGTTCGGCTTCGAGACAGACAAGAGAAACAAGATCTTGAGGACTTTCATCAGGAACACCTACAAGTAGGACCTTCACTGTTTAATGTAGCTCCTCCTTCACCACTTGTGGGTAACCAACTGCTTGTTAAATGAGTCTCAAGATATATATATTTCTTTACTTCAGTTCCATAATTACAACAAACAGTAGAACATCATTAATTCTTCACTATACTGTACTGACATTAATACTAAACTCACAACCTTATTTAATTTTATTCTTTCTTTATTTCAATTACTTATTTTACTTACCTTATTATATATGGATCCTAAGTACATATTAGTTTTGATAAGATAATTCATTTGAGTTCTTTATACTCGTTCTAAAAGTATAAACCGTTAAACACCTGTTATTAGCCATCACCTGAGGCGCCACCTACACGTGTTGCCCTCCTCCTCACCTGCGACTTGACACCTCTTGTAACATCTCTTAACCTATAAGACTATAAACACCATCGTTATCTATCGCTGCTTCTCTATCTACAACTGCTACTAATACCTCCCTCCTCCTCCTAGTCTTACAACCACCATTAACACCTTTCACCTCCCCACAGCCACCACTAACAACTGTCACCTCCCCACAGCCACCACAAACACCTGTCACCTCCCCACAGCCACCACAAACACCTGTCACCTCCCCACAGCCACCACAAACACCTGTCACCTCCCCACAGCCACCACTAACACCTATCACCTCCTCACAGCTACCACTAACACCTATCACCTCCTCACAGCTACCACTAACACCTGTCACCTCCCCACAGCCACCACTAACACCTGTCACCTCCCCACAGCCACCACTAACACCTTTCACCTCCCCACAGCCACCACTAACACCTTTCACCTCCCCACAGCCACCACTAACACCTGTCACCTCCCCACAGCCACCACTAACACCTGTCACCTCCCCACAACCACCACTAACACCTATCACCTCCTCACAGCCACCACTAACACCTGGCACCTCCTCACAGCCACCACTAACACCAGTCGCCTCCACACAGCCACCACTAACACCTGTCACCTCCCCACAGCCACCACTAACACCTGTCACCTCCCCACAGTCACCACTAACACCTGGCACCTCCTCACAGCCACCACTAACACCTGTCGCCTCCCCACAACCACCACTAACACCTGTTACCTTCCCACAGCCACCACTAACAGCTGTCACCACCTCACAGTCACCACTAACACCTGTCACCTCCTCGTAGACACCACTAACACCTGTCACCTTCCCACAGCCACCACTAACACCTGTCACCTCCTAGTAAACACCACTAACGCCTGTCACCTTCCCACAGCCACCACTAACACCACCTCGCAGACACCACTAACACCTGTCACCTTCTCACGGCCACCACTAACACCTATCACCTCCTCGTAGACACCATTAACACCTGTCACCTCCTCACACCCACCACTAACACCACCTCGCAGACACCACTAACACCTATCATCTCCCCACAGCCACCACTAACACCTGTCACCTCCCCACAGCCACCATTAACACCTGTCACCTTCTCACAGCCACCACTAACACCTGTCACCTCCGCACAGTCACCATTAACACCTGTCACCTCCTCACAGCCACCACTAACACCAGTCACCTCCTCACAGCCACCACTAACACCTGTCACCTTCCCACAGCCACCACTAACACCTGTCACCTTCTCACAGCCACCACTAACACCTGTCACCTCCGCACAGTCACCATTAACACCTGTCACCTCCGCACAGTCACCATTAACACCTGTCACCTCCTCACACCTGCCACTAACACCTGTCACCTCCTCAGAGCCACCACTAACACCTGTCACCTCCTCACAGCCACCACTAACACCTGTCACCTCCTCGTAGACACAACTAACACCTGTCACCTCCTCACAGCCACCACTAACACCTGTCACCTCCTCGTAGACACCACTAGCACCTGTCACCTCCTCACAGCCACCACTAACACCTCCTCGCAGACGCCACTAACACCTGTCACCTTCTCACACCCACCACTAACACCTATCACCTCCTCGTAGACACCACTAACGCCTGTCACCTTCCCACAGCCACCACTAACACCTGTCACCTTCTCGCAGACACCACTAACACCTGTCACCTCCTCACAGCCACCACTAACACCTGTCACCTCCTCACAGCCACCACTAACACCTGTCACCTCCTCGTAGACACCAATAACACCTGTCACCTTCTCACAGCCACCACTAACACCTGTCACCTCCTCGTAGGCACCACTAGCACCTGTCACCTCCTCACAGCCACCACTAACACCTCCTCGCAGAGGCCACTAACACCTGTCACCTTCTCACAACCACCACTAACACCTATCACCTCCTCGTAGACACCACCAACGCCTGTCACCTTCCCACAGCCACCACTAACACCTGTCACCTCCTCGTAGACACCATTAACACCTATCACCTCCTCGTAGACACCACTAAAACCTGTCACCTTCCCACAGCCACCAATAACATCTGTCACCTCCTCGCAAACACCATTAACACCTGTCGCCTCACAGCCACCACTAACACCTCCTCACAGTCACCATTAACACCTGTCACCTCCTCACAGCAACCACTAACACCTGTCACCTTCTCACAGCCACCACTAACACCTGTCACATCCTCACAGTCACCACTAACACCTGCCACCTCCCCACTGCCACCACTAACACCTATCACCTTCCCACAGCTACCACTAGCACCTGTCACCTCCCCACAGCCACCACTATCACGTGATATATCCTCACAGCCACGACTAACACCTGTCATCTCACACCCACCACTAACACCCATCATCTCCTCACACCCACCACTATCACCTGTCACCTCCTCACAGTCACAGCCAACACCTGTCACCTCCTCACAGCCACCACTAACACTTATCATCTCCTCACAGCCACCACTAACACTTGTCACCTCCCCACAGCCACCACTAACACCTATCACCTCCCCACAGCCACCGCTAAAACCTGTTACCTTCCCACAGCCACCACTAACACCTATCACCTCCCCACAGCCACCACTAACACCTATCACCTCCCCACAGCCACCACTAACACCTATCAACTCCCCACAGCCACCGCTAAAACCTGTCACCTCCCCACAGCCACCACTAACACCTGTCATCTCCTCACAGCCACCACTAACACCTGTCACCTCCTCACAGACACCACTAACACGTGTCATCTCCTCACAGACACCACTAACACCTATCATCTCCCCACAGCCACCACTAACACCTGTCACCTCCCCACAGCCACCACTAACACCCATCATCTACTCACAGCCACCACTAACACCTATCATCTCCCCACAGCCACCACTAACACATATCACCTCCTCACAGCCACCACTAACACTTATCATCTCCTCACAGCCACCACTAACACCTATCACCTCCCCACAGCCACCACTAACACCCATCTTCTCCTCACAGCCACCACTAACACCTATCACCTTCTCACAACCACCACTAACGCCTATCACCTCCTCACAGCCACCACTAACACTTATCACCTCCCCACAGCCACCACTAACACCTGTCATCTCCTCACAGCCACCACTAACACCCTGTCACCTCCTCACAGACACCACTAACACGTGTCATCTCCTCACAGAAACCACTAACACCTATCACCTTCCCATAGCCACCACTAGCACCTGTCACCTTCCCACAGCCACTACTAACACCCATCATCTCCTCACAGCCACCACTAACACCTATCACCTCTTCACAGCCACCACTAACACTTGTCACCTACCCACAGCCACCACTAACACCTATCACCTCCCCACAGCCACCGCTAAAACCTGTCACCTTCCCACAGCCACCACTAACACCTATCACCTCCCCACAGCCACCATTAACACCTGTCACCTCCCCACAGCCACCACTAACACCTGTCACCTCCCCACAGCCACCACTAACACCTGTCATCTCCTCACAGCCACCACTAACACCTATCACATTCCCACAGCCACCACTAACACCTGTCATCTCCTCACAGCCACTACTAACACCTGTCACCTCACAGCCACCACTAACACCTGTCACCTCCTCGCAGACACCACTAACACCTGTCGTCTCCCCACAGCCACCGCTAACACCTGTCACTTCCTCACAGCCACCACTAACACCTGTCACCTCCCCACAGCCACCACTAACACCTATCACCTCCCCACAGCCACCACTAACACCTATCACCTTCCCACAGCCACCACTAGCACCTGTCACCTCCCCACAGCCACCACTATCACCTGATATATCCTCACAGCCACGACTAACACCTGTCATCTCACACCCACCACTAACACCTATCATCTCCTCACACCCACCACTAACAACTGTCACCTCCTCACAGTCACCGCCAACACCTGTCATCGCCTCACAGGCTACACTAACACCTATCACCTCCTCACAGTCAAAGCCAACACCTGTCACCTCCCCACAGCCCCAAACTAACACCTATCACCTCCTCACAACCACCACTAACACCTGTCACCTCCCCACAGCCACAACCTAACACCTATCACCTCCTCGCAGCCACCACTATCACATGTCATCTCCTCACAGCCACCACTAACACCTGTCACCTCACAGCCACCACTAACACCTGTCACCTCACAGCCACCACTACCACATATCATCTCCTCACAGCCACCACTAACACCTATCCACTCCTCACAGTCACCACAAACACCTATCACTCTCCTCACAGCCACCACTAACACCTGTCACCTCCCCACAGCCACCACTAACACCTGTCACCTCCTCACAGCCACCACTAACACCTGTCACCTCCTCACAGCCACCACTAACACCTATCACCTCCCCACAGCCACCGCTAACACCTGTCACCTCCCACAGCCACCTCTAACACCTTTCATCTCCTCACAGCCACCACTAACACCTATCACCTCCCCACAGCCACCACTAACACCTATCACCTCCCCACAGCCACCGCTAAAACCTGTTACCTTCCCACAGCCACCACTAACACGTATCACCTCCCACAGCCACACTAGCACCTGTCACCTTCCCACAGCCACCACTAACACCTATCACCTCCTCACAGCCACCACTAACACCTATCACCTCCCCACAGCCACCGCTAACACCTGTCACCTCCCACAGCCACCACTAACACTTTTCAGCTTCCCACAGCCACAACTATCACCTGTCACCTTCCCACAGCCACCACTAACACCTGTCACCTCCTCACAGCCACCACTAACACCTGTCACCTCCTCACAGACACCACTAACACCTGTCATCTCCTCACAGACACCACTAACACCTATCACCTCCCCACAGCCACCACTAATCACCTGATCACCTCCCACAGCCACCACTAACACCTGTCACCTCCACAGCCACCACTAACACCTCACCTCCCACAGCCACCACTATCACCTGTCACCTCCCACAGCCACCAACACCTGTCACCTTCCCACAGCCACCACTAACACCTATCACCTCCTCACAGCCACCACTAACACCTATCACCTCCCCACAGCCACCACTAACACCTATCACCTCCCCACAGCCACCGCTAAAACCTGTCACCTCCCACAGCCACCACTAACACCTATCACCTCCCCACAGCCACCACTAACACCTATCACCTCCCCACAGCCACCACTAACACCTATCACCTCCCCACAGCCACCGCTAAAACCTGTCACCTCCCCACAGCCACCACTAACACCTATCACCTTCCCACAGCCACCACTAACACCTGTCACCTCCCCACAGCCACCACTAACACCTGTCATCTCCTCACAGCCACCACTAACACCTGTCACCTCCTCACAGCCACCACTAACACGTGTCAGCTCCTCACAGACACCACTAACACCTATCACCTCCCCACAGCCACCACTAACACCTGTCACCTCCCCACAGCCACCACTAACACCTATCACCTCCCCACAGCCACCACTAACACCTATCATCTCCCACAGCCACCACTAACACCTATCACCTCCTCACAGCCACCACTAACACCTGTCATCTCCTCACAGCCACCACTAACACCTGTCACCTCCCCACAGCCACCACTAACACCTATCATCTCCTCACAGCCACCACTAACACCTATCATCTCCCACAGCCACCACTAACACCTGTCACCTCCACACAGACACCACTAACACCTGTCATCTCCTCACAGCCACCACTAACACCTATCACCTCCCCACAGCCACCACTAACACCAATCAGCTCCACACAGCCACCACTAACACCTGTCACCCTCCCACAGCCACCACTAACACCTGTCACCTCCTCACAGCCACCACTAACACCTATCACCTTCCACAGCCACCACTAACACCTATCACCTCCCACAGCCACCACTAACACCTGTCACCTTCTCACAGACACCACTAACACGTGTCATCTCTTCACAGACACCACTAACACCTATCACCTTCCCATAGCCACCACTAGCACCTGTCACCTCCCCACAGCCACCACTAACACCCATCATCTCCTCACAGCCACCACTAACACCTGTCATCTCCTTGCAGCCACCACTAACACCTGTCACCTCCTCACAGACACCACTAACACATGTCATCTCCTCACAGTCACCACTAACACCTATCACCTTCCCATAGCCACCACTAGCACCTGTCACCTCCCCACAGCCACCACGAACACCTATCATCTCTCGCAGCCACCACTAACACCTGTCACCTCCTCACAGCCACCACTAACACTTATCATCTCCTCACAGCCACCACTAACACTTGTCACCTCCAAACAGCCACCACTAACACCTATCCCCTCCCCACAGCCACCGCTAAAACCTGTCACCCCCCCACAGCCACCGCTAACACCTATCACTTCCCCACAGCCACCACTAACACCTATCACCTTCCCACAGCCACCACTAACACCTATCACCTCCCCACAGCCACCGCTAAAACCTGTTACCTTCCCACAGCCACCACTAACACGTATCACCTTCCCACAGCCACAACTAGCACCTGTCACCTCCCCACAGCCACCACTAACACCTATCACCTCCCCACAGCCACCACTAACACCTATCACCTCCCCACAGCCACCACTAACACCTATCACCTCCACACAGCCACCACTAACACCTATCACCTCCCACAGCCACCGCTAACACATCTCACCTCCCACAGCCACCACTAACACCTATCACCTTCCCACAGCCACAACTAGCACCTGTCACCTCCCCACAGCCACCACTAACACCTATCACCTCCCCACAGCCACCACTAACACCTGTCACCTCCCCACAGCCACCACTAACACCCATCATCTACTCACAGCCACCACTAACACCTATCATCTCCCCACAGCCACCACTAACACCTATCACCTCCTCACAGCCACCACTAACACTTATCATCTCCTCACAGCCACCACTAACACCTGTCACCTCCCCACAGCCACCACTAACACCCATCTTCTCCTCACAGCCACCACTAACACCTATCACCTCTCACAGCCACCACTAACACCTATCACCTCCTCACAGCCACCACTAACACCTATCACCTCCTCACAGCCACCACTAACACCTATCACCTCCTCACAGCCACCACTAACACCTATCACCTCCCCACAGCCACCACTAACACCCATCTTCTCCTCACAGCCACCACTAACACCCATCTTCTCCTCACAGCCACCACTAACACCTATCACCTCCTCACAGCC
This sequence comes from Homarus gammarus, assembly GCA_958450375.1. Taxonomy (NCBI): domain Eukaryota; kingdom Metazoa; phylum Arthropoda; class Malacostraca; order Decapoda; family Nephropidae; genus Homarus; species Homarus gammarus. The sequence continues at coordinate 68,844 of CAUDMG010003709.1, read as the reverse complement.
ACCACTAACACCTATCACCTCCTCACAGCCACCACTAACACTTATCACCTCCCCACAGCCACCACTAACACCTGTCACCTCCCCACAGCCACCACTAACACCTCATCTCCTCACAGCCACCACTAACACCTATCACCTTCTCACAGCCACCACTAACACCTATCACCTTCTCACAGCCACCACTAACACCCATCATCTCCTCACAGCCACCACTAACACCTATCACCTCCACACAGCCACCACTAACACTTATCATCTCCTCACAGCCACCACTAACACCTGTCACCTTCCCACAGCCACCACTAACACCTATCACCTCCTCACAGCCACCACTAACACTTATCATCTCCTCACAGCCACCACTAACACCTATCACCTCCCCACAGCCACCGCTAAAACCTGTCACCTCCCACAGCCACCACTAACACCTATCACCTCCCCACAGCCACCACTAACACCTGTCACCTCCCCACAGCCACCACTAACACCTGTCACCTCCCCACAGCCACCACTAACACCTGTCATCTCCTCACAGACACCACTAACACCTATCACCTCCCCACAGCCACCACTAACACCTATCACCTCCCCACAGCCACCACTAATACCTATCACCTCCCCACAGCCACCGCTAAAACCTGTCACCTCCCCAAAGCCACCGCTAACACCTATCACCTCCCCACAGCCACCACTAACACCTATCACCTCCCCACAGCCACCACTAATACCTATCACCTCCCCACAGCCACCGCTAAAACCTGTCACCTCCCCACAGCCACCGCTAACACCTATCACCTCCCCACAGCCACCACTAACACCTATCACCTTCCCACAGCCACCACTAACACCTGTCATCTCCTCACAGCCACCACTAACACCTATCACCTTCCCATAGCCACCACTAGCACCTGTCACCTCCTCACAGACACCATTAACACATGTCATCTCCTCCTAGCCACCACTAACACCTGTCACCTCCCCACAGCCACCACTAATACCTATCACCTCCCCACAGCCACCGCTAACACCTGTCACCTCCCCACAGCCACCACTAACACCTGTCATCTCCTCACAGCCACCACTAACACCTATCATCTTTCCACAGCCACCACTAGCACCTGTTACCTCCCCACAGCCACCACTAACACCTGTCACCTCCTCACAAACACCACTAACACCTATCACCTCCCCACAGCCACCACTAACACCTATCACCTCCCCACAGCCACCGCTAAAACCTGTCACCTCCCCACAGCCACCACTAGCACCTGTCACCTTCCCACAGCCACCACTAACACCTGTCACCTTCCCACAGACACCACTAACACGTGTCATCTCTTCACAGACACCACTAACACCTATCACCTTCCCATAGCCACCACTAGCACCTGTCACCTCCTCACAGCCACCACTAACACCCATCATCTCCTCACAGCCACCACTAACACCTGTCATCTCCTCACAGCCACCACTAACACCTGTCACCTCCTCACAGACACCACTAACACATGTCATCTCCTCACAGTCACCACTAACACCTATCACCTTCCCATAGCCACCACTAGCACCTGTCACCTCCCTACAGCCACCACGAACACCTATCATCTCTTCGCAGCCACCACTAACACCTGTCACCTCCTCACAGCCACCACTAACACTTATCATCTCCTCACAGCCACCACTAACACTTGTCACCTCCCCACAGCCACCACTAACACCTATCACCTCCCCACAGCCACCGCTAAAACCTGTCAACTTCCCACAGCCACCGCTAAAACCTGTCACCTTCCCACAGCCACCACTAACACCTATCACCTCCCCACAGCCACCACTAACACCTATCTCCTCCCCACAGCCACCGCTAAAACCTGTCACCTCCCCACAGCCACCACTAACACTTATCACCTTCCCAGAGCCACCACTAGCACCTGTCACCTCCCCACAGCCACCACTAACACCTGTCATCTCCTCACAGCCACCACTAACACCTGTCACCTCCTCGCAGACACCACTAACACGTGTCATCTCCTCACAGACACCACTAACACCTATCATCTCCCCACAGCCACCACTAACACCTGTCACCTCCCCACAGCCACCACTAATACCCATCATCTCCTCACAGCCACCACTAACACCTATCATCTCCCCACGTCCACCACTAACACCTATCACCTCCTCACAGCCACCACTAACAATTATCATCTCCTCACAGCCACCACTAACACCTGTCACCTCCCCACAGCCACCACTAACACCCATCTTCTCCTCACAGCCACCACTAACACCTGTCACCTTCTCACAGCCACCACTAACACCTATCACCTCCTCACAGCCACCACTAACACTTATCACCTCCCCACAGCCACCACTAACACCTGTCATCTCCTCACAGCCACCACTAACACCTGTCACCTCCTCACAGACACCACTAACACGTGTCATCTCCTCACAGACACCACTAACACCTATCACCTTCCCGTAGCCACCACTAACACCTATCACCTCCCCACAGCCACCGCTAAAACCTGTCACCTCCCCACAGCCACCACTAACACCTATCACCTCCCCACAGCCACCGCTAAAACCTGTCACCTCCCCACAGCCACCACTAACACCTATCACCTTCCCACAGCCACCACTAGCACCTGTCACCTCCCCACAGCCACCACTAACACCTATCACCTTCTCACAGCCACCACTAACACCTATCACCTCCCCACAGCCACCACTAACACCCATCTTCTCCTCACAGCCACCACTAACACCCATCTTCTCCTCACAGCCACCACTAACACCTATCACCTTCTCACAGCCACCACTAACACCTATCACCTCCTCACAGCCACCACTAACACTTATCACCTCCCCACAGCCACCACTAACACCTGTCACCTCCCCACAGCCACCACTAACACCCATCTTCTCCTCACAGCCACCACTAACACCTATCACCTTCTCACAGCCACCACTAACACCTATCACCTTCTCACAGCCACCACTAACACCCGTCATCTCCTCACAGCCACCACTAACACCTATCACCTCCTCACAGCCACCACTAACACTTATCATCTCCTCACAGCCACCACTAACACCTGTCACCTCCCCACAGCCACCACTAACACCTATCACCTCCTCACAGCCACCACTAACACTTATCATCTCCTCACAGCCACCACTAACACCTATCACCTCCCCACAGCCACCGCTAAAACCTGTCACCTTCCCACAGCCACCACTAACACCTATCACCTCCCCACAGCCACCATTAACACCTGTCACCTCCCCACAGCCACCACTAACAACTGTCACCTCCCCACAGCCACCACTAACACCTGTCATCTCCTCACAGACACCACTAACACCTATCACCTCCCCACAGCCACCACTAACACCTATCACCTCCCCACGGCCACCACTAATACCTATCACCTCCCCACAGCCACCGCTAAAACCTGTCACCTCCCCAAAGCCAACGCTAACACCTATCACCTCCCCACAGCCACCACTAACACCTATCACTTCCCCACAGCCACCACTAATACCTATCACCTCCCCACAGCCACCGCTAAAACCTGTCACCTCCCCACAGCCACCGCTAACACCTATCACCTCCCCACAGCCACCACTAACACCTATCACCTTCCCACAGCCACCACTAGCACCTGTCACCTCCCCACAGCCACCACTAACACCTATCACCTTCCCACAGCCACCACTAGCACCTGTCACCTCCCCACAGCCACCACTAACACCTATCACCTTCTCACAGCCACCACTAACACCCGTCATCTCCTCACAGCCACCACTAACACCTATCACCTCCTCACAGCCACCACTAACACTTATCATCTCCTCACAGCCACCACTAACACCTGTCACCTCCCCACAGCCACCACTAACACCTATCACCTCCTCACAGCCACCACTAACACTTATCATCTCCTCACAGCCACCACTAACACCTATCACCTCCCCACAGCCACCGCTAAAACCTGTCACCTTCCCACAGCCACCACTAACACCTATCACCTCCCCACAGCCACCATTAACACCTGTCACCTCCCCACAGCCACCACTAACAACTGTCACCTCCCCACAGCCACCACTAACACCTGTCATCTCCTCACAGACACCACTAACACCTATCACCTCCCCACAGCCACCACTAACACCTATCACCTCCCCACGGCCACCACTAATACCTATCACCTCCCCACAGCCACCGCTAAAACCTGTCACCTCCCCAAAGCCAACGCTAACACCTATCACCTCCCCACAGCCACCACTAACACCTATCACTTCCCCACAGCCACCACTAAAACCTATCACCTCCCCACAGCCACCGACTACACACGCTACACCTATCACCTTCCCACAGCCACCACTAACACCTATCACCTCCCCACAGCCACCACTAACACCTATCACCTTCCCACAGCCACCACTAACACCTATCACCTCCCCACAGCCACCACTAACACCCTTGTCACCTCTCCTCACAGCCACCACTAACACCTATCACCTTCTCACAGCCACCACTAACACCTATCACCTCCTCACAGCCACCACTAACACTTATCACCTCCCCACAGCCACCACTAACACCTGTCACCTCCCCACAGCCACCACTAACACCCATCTTCTCCTCACAGCCACCACTAACACCTATCACCTTCTCACAGCCACCACTAACACCTATCACCTTCTCACAGCCACCACTAACACCCATCATCTCCTCACAGCCACCACTAACACCTATCACCTCCTCACAGCCACCACTAACACTTATCATCTCCTCACAGCCACCACTAACACCTGTCACCTCCCCACAGCCACCACTAACACCTATCACCTCCTCACAGCCACCACTAACACTTATCATCTCCTCACAGCCACCACTAACACCTATCACCTCCCCACAGCCACCGCTAAAACCTGTCACCTTCCCACAGCCACCACTAACACCTATCACCTCCCCACAGCCACCATTAACACCTGTCACCTCCCCACAGCCACCACTAACAACTGTCACCTCCCCACAGCCACCACTAACACCTGTCATCTCCTCACAGACACCACTAACACCTATCACCTCCCCACAGCCACCACTAACACCTATCACCTCCCCACGGCCACCACTAATACCTATCACCTCCCCACAGCCACCGCTAAAACCTGTCACCTCCCCAAAGCCACCGCTAACACCTATCACCTCCCCACAGCCACCACTAACACCTATCACCTCCCCACAGCCACCACTAATACCTATCACCTCCCCACAGCCACCGCTAAAACCTGTCACCTCCCCACAGCCACCGCTAACACCTATCACCTCCCCACAGCCACCACTAACACCTATCACCTTCCCACAGCCACCACTAACACCTGTCATCTCCTCACAGCCACCACTAACACCTATCACCTTCTCATAGCCACCACTAGCACCTGTCACCTCCTCACAGACACCATTAACACATGTCATCTCCTCCTAGCCACCACTAACACCTGTCACCTCCCCACAGCCACCACTAATACCTATCACCTTCCCACAGCCACCGCTAACACCTGTCACCTCCCCACAGCCACCACTAACACCTGTCATCTCCTCACAGCCACCACTAACACCTATCATCTTTCCACAGCCACCACTAGCACCTGTTACCTCCCCACAGCCACCACTAACACCTGTCACCTCCTCACAAACACCACTAACACCTATCACCTCCCCACAGCCACCACTAACACCTATCACCTCCCCACAGCCACCGCTAAAACCTGTCACCTCCCCACAGCCACCACTAGCACCTGTCACCTTCCCACAGCCACCACTAACACCTGTCACCTTCCCACAGACACCACTAACACGTGTCATCTCTTCACAGACACCACTAACACCTATCACCTTCCCATAGCCACCACTAGCACCTGTCACCTCCCCACAGCCACCACTAACACCCATCATCTCCTCACAGCCACCACTAACACCTGTCATCTCCTCACAGCCACCACTAACACCTGTCACCTCCTCACAGACACCACTAACACATGTCATCTCCTCACAGTCACCACTAACACCTATCACCTTCCCATAGCCACCACTAGCACCTGTCACCTCCCTACAGCCACCACGAACACCTATCATCTCTTCGCAGCCACCACTAACACCTGTCACCTCCTCACAGCCACCACTAACACTTATCATCTCCTCACAGCCACCACTAACACTTGTCACCTCCCCACAGCCACCACTAACACCTATCACCTCCCCACAGCCACCGCTAAAACCTGTCAACTTCCCACAGCCACCGCTAAAACCTGTCAACTTCCCACAGCCACCGCTAAAACCTGTCACCTTCCCACAGCCACCACTAACACCTATCACCTCCCCACAGCCACCACTAACACCTATCACCTCCCCACAGCCACCGCTAAAACCTGTCACCTCCCCACAGCCACCACTAACACCTATCACCTTCCCAGAGCCACCACTAGCACCTGTCACCTCCCCACAGCCACCACTAACACCTGTCACCTCCCCACAGCCACCACTAACACCTGTCATCTCCTCACAGCCACCACTAACACCTGTCACCTCCTCACAGACACCACTAACACGTGTCATCTCCTCACAGACACCACTAACACCTATCACCTTCCCGTAGCCACCACTAACACCTATCACCTCCCCACAGCCACCGCTAAAACCTGTCACCTCCCCACAGCCACCACTAACACCTATCACCTCCCCACAGCCACCGCTAAAACCTGTCACCTCCCCACAGCCACCACTAACACCTATCACCTTCCCACAGCCACCACTAGCACCTGTCACCTCCCCACAGCCACCACTAACACCTGTTATCTCCTCACAGCCACCACTAACACCTGTTATCTCCTCACAGACACCACTAACACCTATCACCTTCCCATAGCCACCACTAGCACCTGTCACCTCCCCACAGCCACCACTAACACCTGTTATCTCCTCACAGCCACCACTAACACCTGTCACCTCCTCACAGCCACCACTAACACTTATCATCTCCTCACAGCCACCACTAGCACTTGTCACCTCCCCACAGCCAACACTAACACCTATCACCTCCCCACAGCCACCGCTAAAACCTGTCAACTTCCCACAGCCACCGCTAAAACCTGTCAACTTCCCACAGCCACCGCTAAAACCTGTCACCTCCCCACAGCCACCACGAACACCTATCATCTCCTCACAGCCACCAATAACACCTCTCACCTTCCCATAGCCACCACTAGCACCTGTCACCTTCCCACAGCCTCCACTAACACCCATCATCTCCTCACAGCCACCACTAGCACCTATCATCTCCTCACAGCCACCAATAACACCTCTCACCTTCCCATAGCCACCACTAGCACCTGTCTCCTCCTCACAGCCACCACTTACACTTGTCACCTCCCCACAGCCACCACTAGCACCTATCATCTCCCCACAGCCACCACTAACACCTATCATCTCCTCACAGCCACCAATAACACCTATCACCCTCCCATAGCCACCACTAGCACCTGTCACCTTCCCACAGCCACCACTAACACTTGTCACCTCCCCACAGCCACCACTAACACTTGTCACCTCCCCACAGCCACCACTAACACCTGTCACCTCCCCACAGCCACCACTAACACCTGTCATCTCCTCACAGCCACCACTAACACCTGTCACCACCTCACAGACACCACTAACACGTGTCATCTCCTCACAGACACCACTAACACCTATCACCTTCCCATAGCCACCACTAGCACCTGTCACTTCCCCACAGCCACCACTAACACCCATCATCTCCTCACAGCCACCACTAACACCTATCACCTCCTCACAGCCACCACTAACACTTGTCACCTCCCCACAGCCACCACTAACACCTATCACCTCCCCACAGCCACAGCTAAAACCTGTCACCTTCCCACAGCCACCACTAACACCTATCACCTCCCCACAGCCGCCACTAACACCTGTCACCTCCCCACAGCCACCACTAACACCTATCACCTCCCCACAGCCGCCGCTAAAACCTGTCACCTCCCCACAGCCACCACTAACACCTACCACCTCCCCACAGCCACCGCTAAAACCTGTCACCTCCCCACAGCCACCACTAACACCTGTCATCTCCTCACAGCCACCACTAACACCTGTCACCTCCTCACAGACACCACTAACACGTGTCATCTTCTCACAGACACCTCTAACACCTATCACCTTCCCATAGCCACCACTAGCACCTGTCACCTCCCCACAGCCACCACTAACACCCATCATCTCCTCACAGCCACCACTAACACCTATCATCTCCCCACAGCCACCACTAACACCTATCACCTTCCCATAGCCACCACTAACACCTGTCACCTCCTCACACCCACCACTAACACCTGTCACCTCCTCACACCCACCACTAACACCGCCTCGCAGACACCACTAACACTTATCATCTCCTCACAGCCACCACTAACACCTGTCACCTCCCCACAGCCACCACTAACACCCATTTTCTCCTCACAGCCACCACTAACACCTGTCACCTTCTCACAGCCACCACTAACACCTATCACCTCCTTGTAGACACCACTAACACCTGTCACCTCCTCACACCCACCACTAACACCACCTCGCAGACACCACTAACACCTGTCACCTTCTCACAGCCACCACTAACACCTGTCACCTCCCCACAGCCACCACTAACACCTGTCACCTCCCCACAGCCACCACTCACACCTGTCATCTCCTCACAGCCACCACTAACACCTGTCACCTCCCCACAGTCACCACTAACACCTATCACCTCCTCACAGCCACCACTAACACCTGCCATCTCCTCACAGCCACCACTATTACCTGTCACCTTCTTGCAGCCACCACTAACACCTGTCATCTCCTCACAGCCACCACTAATACCTGTCACGTTCTCGCAGCCACCACTAACACCTGTCACCTCCTCGCAGCTATCACCTGTCGGAGATTATGGCCACGGTAATCAATGAGTACACAGACTGGGTTCGGCCGGTGCGTCATCCCATCAGCACTAGGGACGAGACGCTGGCCCTCCTCTCTGACGCCCTGTACACCGCCCCCGTCATGCACACCGGCAACCTGCACGCCCTCGCCTCCTCCAAGACTTACCTCTATCTCTTCGACCACCAGACCAGAGGCGCCGACTACGAGCCAGTGAGAAAGCTTCCACACTCTTTTAGTCTGATAAGTGTGTTGACGTCATGTTGGGTTCATTATATACCGCTTCTTTTATGTAAGGGCATAGCTGAAGTATTTATCGTATTATCTATTTCTAGGTAGTTAATCACATCTACTGGTTGTTAAATATTAAGTGGTTAACGTTGCTATTGCGAAAGGTTATCGTCCTGCTGGTTAAATTAGGTTAAGTATCGTCAAGTTATTAAATTTTCTCTTATCGTAGCGTTATCCTCGGCCATATGAAAAGATTAAAGTTATTATTTTTCAGTATTATGGGAATTAGATTAAAATACCAATAAATAACAACTGAATTTCGTCTTTGGCTATAAGTCGTTAATGTTCCGATACTGTAAACTTTACCCCTTCAAAAAGAACAAAATAAAATGATCAGAGTAGGATTTATACTACATTTTTTTTTATAAATCTGTTAAGTCTGCACAACATTTTATTGTACATATAATAGTGTATCGTAACCATTCCCTGGCCTTGGTTGTGAGCCTCGTGATACAGGACTCCCACACTATCACTCACCAGTACCTCCTCCCCGCGTACAGTTGTCGTTCACCTAATGGAAAATAAACTTCCATTCTTTTAGGGAGAAACGCAAGATACTGTAAATATAGGTGCGAAAACCTGGGATATTACTATCTCTCTCCTCAAAAATTTTCTTTGTATAATGGAGGATTTATAATATTTATTTCGGCCTAATCTATAATGATAAACAAAGTTCACCAGCTGTAAACAAACCACATACAGTACTGTGGGGTATGAGATTGTTTGGTGTTCACTCAGGATGGAATGGAGAAAGGAAACTCACAATGTGCTCTCTATATACATGTTGTATTGGATGTACAATGCAGCTTGGTGCTGGAAAGGCAGCATGGTTACAAGCGTGATGTAGAGAGAGCTGGTTGGTGAGGACGCTCAGAGAAGGACAGCTTATGGGTCGCCATGCTCGCCGGCGGGAGAGATGACCACCAGGCAGGCGGAGGATGAGGACCGCCAGGCAGCGGCGGAGGAGGATGAGGTGTTGCTGGCTGCGGCTGTAGGTAGAAAAGAGGCAGGTCACCACGAGGTCAGGTCTTAAATAGCGGGGGTAGGCGTGGCTTAGTAGTTGACCCCCGCTCCGTGATGTATGGCGGCGCTGGTTGACCCAGACCACGAGACATACACTGGGGAATTGGTGGGGTCGACTACTCAGCGACAAACAGCGTTTGTAGGGGAGAATTCCACTACAATACTCCCCCTTCCCTCCAGGCGGTGTAGGAGACTTGTTGTCTGCAGAGTTGCTTAGCACATGTGAGGCAGAACGGGCGGTGCATGCCTCATGTGAGACAACGGCGATGGCGTGGATGAGCCGGTCGCTGGATACAACTGTCTAGATACACACTATCTGTGGGAGTAGAGAGGGAGAAAAAGGGTGTGTGGAGGCGATGAATGTTGTGCTTCCCTCACGTCAGGTACAGAGTCGTCAGATGCGCCTGCTGGGGTGTGTGGGCCTGGGTCAGGAGCAGGGGCTGCGTCAGCAGAAGCGGATGAGGGCTCGTGACAGCAGCTGGGTCCACGACATTAGCAGGGAGTACCTGATGGGAGAAAAGAGGGGTGTGTGGGTCCGCACTCAAGAACAGAGACCGCATCAGGGGCGGCAGGGGTTACTGCTGGGCCGGGGTCGGCGTCTGAGGCAGGACGGGTGTGTTGGGGTCGGAAGGACGTGGTGCTTGGGGCAGGAAGAGGAGCTGGTGTCTGCTTAGAGAAGCAGTGCTGCTCTAGGGTGTCTAACCTGCGGTGTGGAGACAGTAGTTGTAGAGCCGATGAGAGCTGCTTCTGTGTAGATAGGCCAGTCTTCCATGTTGCTTGAAGACTGGGAGCGTGATCAGTTTCTCCTCCATCCTGTGTGAGTGCGAATCTCCGGGAGTCACCATTTGTGGGGTATGAGATTTTTGGTTCACACTCAGGATGGAATGGAGAAAGGAAACTCACAATGTGCTCTCTATATACATGTTGTATTGGATGTACAATTCAGCTTGGTGCTGGGAAGGCAGCATGGTTACAAGCGTGATGTAGAGAGAGCTGGTTGGTGAGGATGCTCAGAGGAGGACAGCTTGTGGGTCGCCATGCTCGCCGGCGGGAGCGAGGACCGCCAGGCAGGCGGAGGAGGAGTGAGGGCCGCCAGACAGCGGCGGAGGAGGAGGTGTTGCTGGCTGCGGCTGTAGGTAGAAAAGAGGCAGGTCACCACGAGGTCAGGTCTTAAATAGCGGGGGTAGGCGTGGCTTAGTAGTTGACCCCCGCTCCGTGATGTATGGCGGCGCTGGTTGACCCAGACCACGAGGCATACATTGGGGAATTGGTGAGGTCGACTACTCAGCGACAAACAGCGTTTGTAGGGGAGAATTCCACTACAGTACATGACCCGCGAGTAAACAAGTGTGAAGGGAATTTGGTCCACAACTGTATACTGAAATCCATTAATGTGTACAAATTGTCTCCATAAATGTAAGTCTGACTGGTGTATGTGTGTATGTACTGTACATAACACTTACAGTACACCATATAAACCTTTGGTGCCCCTCGCTGTCCTCAAAGGTTGCCGCTTGTTCTGTGTCCAGTGTCGAGGACGTTTCCACTCAGGTTCGCGCGGCATGAAGCCCCCTGAGTGAACATGTAAGGATGCATCTTACTGGCTCACTGAAACTAGACAAAAATTACCTCCAAAGGGACATTAAACTACACTAAGACTTTACCTGTGCTAACTTCTTTCCTTTGGCATTCATTAGGAGATGGAATTAATTGACAGAATCCTTCTAAACATTTTAGTTATGGTTGAATGTAAGAGAAATAGGTAATACCGCAATGCATTATGGGTAGAGTTAAGGTCGGGTCGGCCATCTCTGTTTACGAGGTCTGCATAACCTAGCTGCAGTTATTTTCAGTTAAAATGCCGAAAGTGAATGCTATGTGCCGAATTGTGTTTCAACGATAAAGCGAGCACTTTCTTTTAAGTTTTTATCAGCTACCAGCCGGTGATAAGAAAACAAAACTTAAGAGAAGTCTGATCAGAGCAAGAGTCACCCAGACACTGTGCACCCAGACAGTGGAGTGAGTGTAATAGTGTTTTCAGAGGTTATATTGTGTTTGTTGTTATTATAATTGTTTCTAAATGTAAAGAGGAAAAATCATTCATACTTTATTTGGGTGTTAAGTGTCTGCACGAACTGACAAACAAACTACTAAACGGTAAGTTACAGCCTCAGGGTACAGTATGACACTACACTGCCACCTGTCATCACTGTGGTGTGTTAGGGATGTGTTGACATATTTGTTCGGCGAGCGAAGGTTCGTATTTACGGTGACTTCACCTTCTATCAAACAGTTTTTCGATTTGGATTCCCCATCATTTTAGGTCATCAATTTCGTTGTCTTCAATCACGGAACAGTTTGAAGTCGTACTTCTATCACCACTTTAAAATAAAGTAACACGCAACTCCGCCATAACGACCCGGATTTTCTCCACAATACTATTTTTGCTGGATGTACTGTTATGTTCATTAGGTTATGTCAACTAGGTATGGCATCTTTTCATCCTCATTTACGAGAAATATTCAACGAACGACCCTTAGGGAGAGTACTATTTGTATTTCTTAGATATGAAAGACATTGTTACTACGAGGTTATAAAATAGTTCAGTTCAGGACCCCAGCACACGCCTGTACCGGATCTCATAACTTTGTGAACACGACAGTGCACAGACATGAACACTTTAATGCCTTGCAAATATTCCTTTCCAGCGCTTTATATATAAACATGTGGACTGTGTTAAAATGTTATTTGTTACAATCTCGACGCATGAATATTAGTAAGAGAGAGAAAGTGTTGGTAGGATTCTGTCTCTCTTCCTTCTGCTGGTGTTTTTTTTTGTGTGTGTGACAGTGTGTGTGTTGAACGCCTCTCGCTGGAGAATTATTTCCATGAATAATTTTAACTTTTTGGGAAAGTTGACTTACATGTTTGCACTGTTCTTTTTTAAATTAATTCGTAAAACATTAGAACCGTCAGCTGAGGGAGAGAATGGTGGGTGACCCCACACACATTCCAGATTCCATATTTTAAATACGACAGACACACAGTTGTCAAGGTGTGTATTAGACCGTATCCCCTTTGCATTGTAATTCCCTTTTGCTCAACATATTTTTTCAATGATGTCTGATGTCACATTTCCTAATTAATCTGCCTCTGATTAGTTAAGACATAAACACCATAACTCATATAGTATCGTCTCCCCTATGAACCATTGTCAATAAACGTTTTCGTCATTTATGAATTCTGTGCATTCGTACGTATCTAAATATTCAGCTTTTGAGCATCAGCCTGTCCAGATTGCCAGTCTGTGCCTCCCCCATCTCATCTTACCCTGTACGTGTTGCCTCAGTAGTTGGCACATGGACAAAATCATGCCTAAGGAAAATACTGCCAGACAATTTCCAACTAGATAAAGTTCAAATTCTAGGGTAATATTGATTGAAGTGTCCCATTTTTTCTAAATTTCTATAGACTGTTACATTCATTGTTGTTAGATTAGGCTAAGTTAGTTAAATCAGATTAGTTTAAATTAGGATGGATTAGGTTAGGTTAAATTCAGTGAGGATATATTAAGATTTTGTTTGTTGATCAGGTTAATATAAGTTAGGATGGGTTAGATTTGTATGTGTTTAGTGGTGGTACAAGTTGGTGAAGGACATGTTGTGTGCCCGCAGCAACGACTGGGGTGTGTACACGGGGAGGAGCTGCCCTACATGTGGGGGGCGCCGCTGGTGGAGACCCTTGCCCACTTCCCCACCAATTACACCCAGCAGGAGGTCAAGCTCTCGGAGGCGATGCTCACCTACTGGACCAACTTCGCCAGGACCGGGTATGTCTTCTTTGGTTTTTGCCTGCGTTTTTCCTACCCAGTTTATGCCGCTACTGACCTGACTGATATTTTTTCCACTTTCCAAGGAGTGTATTGTATATTTTTCATCTACGGGTGTGGCTTGTATATTTATGTACCAGAGTCAAGATTCTAAAAGGTTCACATTGTATTGTTTCGTCTCGCGCCTTCACTTCCCCAACTTATAACATGATTTTAATGAGATTCTTCCTTAATTATAATTCATCTTGGAACAATTAGGAGTAGGAATTAACATACATAATACGTGTATATAAGAATATATGCTAATTTGTCTCCTAACTAACAGCAAGTGAACAAATCTCGACAAGCTAGAGGCAGTGTATGTAACCTACAAACCTTGGTGTATTTATATAGTGAATTTTTTTGTGCTTTATGAGTCAGTCAGTCAGTTTTGTGTATCCTGACAGTTACGAGTAATATTCAAGATACAAACCTGTCAAAACTGTGTTGCCCGACTGTGCTCCATGAGGTGTCAGTAGGTTTTTTTTTTTGTGTGTGTGTGTAGAGAAAGGAGTGGTGAAAGAAGATTAGAGGTGGGGGAAGGAAGTTATAGTTCGGAAATTGAAGAAATTTAGTAGGAGGTAAGAGAGGGCGGGCTGACCGCCGAGCTAAGCTAATGGTGTGTTAGGGTTGTGTCATGGGTTAGTTATTGTTTGTCGGTACAGGCACTAGACATCCTACCCTGTCCCATATATGGGTGTTTTAAGGGCCGTATTTCATATTCCGCCGACCCTACTGGCGGATGCCAGATCGGGGGTGGTAATGGACCTTTTGAGATTTGGTAACTTTTTGGAAACCATGTATGGTTGTTGTCGTTATCTGGTGAAAGTCTTTGAAGGAGTTCTTGCTCTGATTGTTCTATCTTTTGCCAGACTCTGCTGGCCAGGGTGTGCAGCTGCTGGTTGATGGGTTTCATTCTCAGGTCTCTATGTATCTCGGCTGTGGTTCTGGTGAAGGGGTATCTTTCTCCTGTGACGAATCTTAGGGCTTCATTTTGGACCACCTGTAATTTTAATATTTGAGTGGTGCTCATAGTATGAAGAGGTATTGCTGGGTAAGTTAATATAGGTGTGATAAATGATGTCACCAGGCGGAGTTGCATTTTCTCAGGAAGCGCTTTAAAGCGGTATAATTTTCTCAGCTCTCTTCTTGCCTTTTTCTTCCTGGTGTGGACATGGTGGGAGTAACCTGTCGTGGATATATGTAGGCCCAGGAGGGTGCCTCTGCTTTTGTATTCTATCTGGGCATTATTGGTTACTAATGGATGGGTTTTCCTTCTGCATAAGGGTATCACTGTGAATTTCGGGAGACTGGTTTGGATTTTTCATTGTTTTTCGTAGTTATTTACCCTTTCTAATTCCCGCCTGGTGTTGTCGACCTGTAACGCTCGCGATTTTCCTTGATGCGTTGTTATTTGAGTGATGTCGTCTGCATACATAATATCTTCGTTACCTATTCTAGTGGGAGGCGGAGTGTCACTTGTGTAGATAATATATAGGGTGGGGGAGAGGACGCTGCCCTGAGGGACTCCCCTCATGAGTGGGAAGGTCTCTCCTGTGTGTTGTCCTACCCTCAGTCTGGCATTTCTGCCGTCAAGAAAGTTGCAAAGCAACTTTTCAATGTTGGTGGGAAGTCCGAGTTGGAGGATCTTATATTTTAGACCGTCGTGCCAGACTTTGTCAAATGCCTTCGCTACATCCCGGAGAGTTAGATTACATTGTCTACCACTCGCCGCGGCTCTGGCTATGTTTTCACATGCCAGGGCTGTCGCTGTTGTGGTGGACTTCCTTTTCCTGAACCCGAATTGTCTGCAGTTGACTCTGTTTGTTGTTTCTAGGTGAGTTTTTACAGACGGTTATTGATGATTTTTTCTAGGATTTTTCCAGGTACTTCGAGGAGGGAGATCGGTCTGTAGTTAGTGGGACGGCGGAGTTCTTTCCTTGTTTTGGTGTTAGGGTAATAATGGCCTCTTTGAATTTAGTTGGGAAGTAGCCCGAGGCCAGGCAAGCGTTCATTGTGGTTCTCAGTCTCTCCATGGCCGGGTTGTTTATGAGGCTGAGGATCTCCTTGGTGATGCCTGAATAACCAGGGGCTTTATTTTTGGTATTGGAGATGGCTGTGTTGAGTTCTTCCGAGGTGATTGGTTTGGACAATGGGCTGTCCACTCTCAGATCCTCCCATATGATTTCAGGGGAAGGCTGAGTGCGGTGTGTCTGGCCCCGGAGTTCATCAAGGGCGAGCTCCTCGTGGGTACCATCAAATCCCCTATTCTCTTCATTTATGATTCGGAAGATGTTCCTCCATATGTCCCTGAAGGTTATGGAGGGTGTCAGTGTAATGGGGAGGAGGGGGAGGGTGTATGGGGTTTATTTATTTTACTCTTGTTTCTTTTATCTATAGCTGTTTAAGAGAGATTAGTCTAGTTATATATAAATAATTTAGTTTTCTAAGTCCTTTTGTCTATATGTATCTATCTTATATTTCTTTGCTTATATTTTCTAAGTTAATACTTTTCTATTTTCTATTTTCTTTTATTATTTCTGTTTGTGTTTTCTATTTTAATACCTTTTCTAAGTCTTTATTTCAGTGTGCTTGTTTTAGCTGTGGTATGATATCAAACTACCTCACTTGTTAACACTTGCCTGAATGAGTGTAGGTTAGTCGCTGGTACCTTTGATGCAGCTGAGTGAGATATCAGGTAATCTCACGGCATGTCACCTTTGATACAGTCGTAGATTGGTTGATAGTTGAAATCGTCACAGCTGTCCTGGGTTGTACTTGTAATTATCTTAGCTTGTAAGTTAAACAAGACACACAGGCAATGTTCTCTTCACTCGTTGTTCCTTGGTTTAATGTAAACACATGTGGTGATTTTCTAGTTATATTGGGTTGTAATGTCTGTACAATTATTTGGTATTGACAGACTAATGAGCATTAGCTATTAACTTGTAATTGACTGATATATTTAGAGAGAGGCACAGCCCGGAGAGCTGGTCTCACGACACGACTTTAAGGCATCGTGCCGGGCTGTGAACTGGTGAGAACTGGGCTGAACTCTCTTAAATCTGGTGCCTGGTGGTTGGAGAGTAACCACACTTCAACACGGCCATTAACTAAACAGCCTACCCACACACTAAGGGTTGAGTCTGTAGTTTTATGGGCTATCCACCCTAGGAGGTGTGACAGAACAAATGCTTAATGTAGCTCTATGCTCAATAGTCTGGGTGATCGAATGTATATATTGAATATATGTCCTTAACCCATATTTATATAATATTAATGTGACAGAGGCTAATACAAGCTTATTTATTTAATTTCGGATTATTTCTTTCTCTTAATTTTTTATCATGGCCCAGTTATATTCTATACCATGGATTAATCTGGGAAAACCATGTCATTCTTACCATACTTACAACGATAGCGTGCCACCACCCAGACTTTTATTAGAATATAACTGATATCATCAACTGTTAGGTACTGTGGTAGACTCGAACTTTTGGCACTTGAGTTACAGTAGGTATTTTCTGAGAACCAATTGTTAGAAGCGGTGATACTCGTAGTTTTCTAAATCCACATTTATTAGATTAAGCGTGAATAAGATGTCAATTTAACACACTCGGATAAGACTAGACCCTAAGATCTTGCTTGACAATTAACAAAATAGATCTTCAATTATTTGTTAAAACATTAAATAACTGTTATATTATTTCTTTGACAAATAAGATGATTATTTTACACACTTGTCAACAACACATAACCCATCACTTATAAACTCATGTTATTTCGGAATGAGAAACATGGAACATTTACTATAACTTAGTTGTTAGTACATATGAATGATGTACTCGCAACCCACATAACAAACGTCATTACTTCAGGGGAGGTTGGGGTGAGTGTCAGCAAACTGGTATATCCTACCTAACCTTACTTAAACCTAACCTAACCAAAACAACACCCAAACCTCCCTGCCTCGACCTAACGTAACCAAACCTAGGCTTCTGAACTTGAATTTGGTTGTTACGAGTTCTTTGGTGTCACATTAAAAGGCATTGTAGTAATCACTGACCAGTTAATTTAAAAACGTAATATCATAACTTCCCTCCAAACCCAGACTAAGTACCGGGCTCCAACCATCAGCAAGTCTTTCATAAAAAAACAAAAAAAGATAGAAAAATATAATTATTTAAGTTTCCCCATTATCCCTCCAGCCTAAGTTTTCTTTTTTAATCTTACATTAATTTCCTATTAGACTCGTCACCAAGCCTTCCCTTCTCATCCCCAACGTGGTAGCGGATGTTGGTGACGCAAGAACCTAATTTTATTTATTTATTTTACTTTTTTTTTTAGCTGGAATGTGAAATACCCCGCGAGTTAGTTAAGACATATTAGTAAACCAAAGCTAGTTAATCAGAGTAAAGTGTAAAACTTCATTTCGGAATATTTTTATTATAGTCGTTGGTAAATTTCACTTCATTTTGCAAAATTTTCCAGGAATCCAAATGAGCCGATTGACCAGCATCATGACCGAGGCCTGGAGAAAAACAGGTTCAGGGCGCTGGAATGGCCACTCTATGATGGCATGCACCGCAGATACATCGAAATTGGTAAGTTCCTTTACACACACATTCCCTCAGCCAACCTTCGGAGTATCACAAACTGTTAAAAGTCCAAAACAGTTTTCTGAAGTCAAATTGAAATGTGAAGACGGACTAGAGCAACAGTAAAAGCTTTAATTAACCTGTATGTGTAATTTGTAGTTTCATATAACAGTGTTTTTTACGGAAATATGGATAAAAACAATATTCATTACATATGAGCTTAGTTCAAATGTGTTAATTATTGGTTTTAGATTTATCTTTTCCCAATTGCAATATAATACTTTGGTATGAAACTCCAATTTGCATAAACAAGTTGTAATATATACTGTGTATCCAAAGAAGAAACACTAGAATAAATTCCTTGACGTTCTCCTGTTGGTTTAGTTCGTTTTCGGATCTCAGGAGCAACAGTTCGCTGTAATGTTGGTAAACGTAGAGGTTCCACGGAGCAGTTATCCTTTTGAAGAGTTCTATTATGGGCGAAGTTGAGGGTAGGCACAGACTGGGGTGGATGATTGAAATTAAAAATTGGGCCCCCAGAGAGATACAAAACCTTAGAGGATTGGTAAAAACAACCAGAGAACGTTTACAGTGGAGGCCTGTGGTCACCGACCCTCAGATATGAGGACGGTGCAGTACAGTCTCTGATTGATTGGTTGATTATGAAGGACTGGGCACTAGGGTGTGTCAATTTAGGGGGTGAACTGGCTAAATTGAAAATCGAGTAATTTGGTAGCAATTTATTGTAGTCTTTAAGCATGCAAAACAATATTCTGGCATAAATTTTTTTTTATAATAAGTCCTACCTACATCAAATGGATTTTTAAATGTACATATTTGTGAATTTATAACATAACCAGCGTTTGCACACATGTTACTGTTTCAAGTTTCAAATTATTATATTTTATTATCCGTAGTCTATTTGAAAGTAACCAATGCCTTCATACTCGCTTTGCTTTGGTTTCTTGTCATCAGTAGTCTGCTTGCTATTTGTGCTTTGATGTAACCTTCTCGCCTCTCGTGGCTGTAAACATGGCCCGCTGCTTCTGTGACCATTTTCACACATCTCTCCACACTTTGAGTGTGGGAAGGCCACTTCGGCACCTGCATTGGAGTCTCTTTCAGGTTTCTCAATTCTTGGCTAGTTAGACTTGTTGTCAATGGTGGCTCTAAGACTTCCAAACTCAAGTCAACCAATTCTGACAATTTGGTGGCATTGACGTTTATTGGGGGAACTTTTCTTGAATGAAACGAACAGTCTCCCAACTGGTCGTCATCTATTAGCGTTCCTCTAATCTTTAGAATGACTTCTACAGCCTCGGTTCGGAGATTGGTACATTGACTGCAAAGCATTGCTTGCAAAACTGCTTCTGATCGAGCATACCAAGCGGACCTTCTTGCCACAGGTAACACGATGTCCCTCACTACCTTCCTCTGTGTTCTTACTAGCTGCAATTGAAACAAAAGGTGATTGGGCCCATCCACCCACATAGGATTAAGTTTCACACTAAACCACTGGGGAAGATAAACTCCAATAATAAATTCAACAATTAACCTCAAATTCTTCAGCACTTTGCCCTTCAATTCGTGTTTGGAAATCCAAATCCTGCAGAAACGAAGAGCTGTAGTTAACCAACGGCTGTGACTGACAGGTCCAATCTCCAAGAGAGCCAATGACTGAGGCACTTCTCCTGATCTTATTGCTTGGGCAATACGATAAGCATAGGATTGATCTGTGCTGAGATCTTTGAAGACTCCTTCAGACAACGCCGGAAGGGGAGGGCCAACTTCGACCTTTGGAAAGGTTGTATTTATTTCTAGTTGTGTTGCTTCATCCAGCATGATGCCAAGGGGACCTGACCACTTGTTGTTGCTCTTTGTAGGACCATCAAGTTCCTGGATGAGATGACGAAGAGGTAGCTCGCCTGTATGTAAATCACATACAATCCAAACAAGTCTTCTTCCTAGTTTTTTCTCCAAATGCGTCATTACACCCCCCTGCCATCCGGTGTTCACTGCAGTTGAATCTCCACCAACAGCCTGCAGTGAACTGCCAAGTCCTCTCTCCTGAACCCAACATAAAATATGATCAGCAATGACCTCTGCATGTTTCTTCCCTTCTACTTCAGTTTCGGGAGCAAAGTGAAACAAAAACCGACCACCAGGCTCAGAACAGACAGAGTAGTGTTCTTCTTTGATGAGACCTGGAAACTTTCTGTTCACTCCCTCTACTTCTAGCAAAACTTTTGTGTCATCTATTCTTCCATCAAACAAAAGACAGGAGAGCCCTCCCTCGCTTAAATCTTTTTCATGCTGATCAGATATTTCCTTCATTATTTTTTCTTGTGCTCTTCTAATTTTATTATGATCTATCACCAAAGATACATCCTCTCGGCTGATGAGGCCTGCATCTATCCAAGCGGCAGTTGCAACTTCTGCAGCCTCACGAAGTCCAGCATGGTGGCGAATACTAGCTAAAGCAATGTTTGAAATATTTCTTGCGTTGTATTTCATTTTCTTTGGTAAAGGTTCAGATGGCTCTTTGGAACTATCATCTGATGTTGCTTCCTGTTCATCAGAAGAACTATCAAAGAAGTGATAAACATCTTGACACAGCTCTTCCTATCTTTGGATAGCTTCTTCACTCTTCATTTTCTTCTTTTGTTCCCTCTCTCGGATTTGTTCTCTCTTCTTGGCATTAGCAATCTGCTTCTTTGTTTCTGAATAATCTATTGAACCCATTTGCATACTTTCTTGGCCTTCTGCCTTTGTCCTCTGTGCCTTTATAAATTCAAGTTCTAAAACAGGGATCTTCTTTTCACGAGGACAACCACAATCAATGTGGGAATTATTTTCTCTCTTACCTGAGTGAGAACAGTTGGATTCAGAGCATAATTGTATGGAGCACTTGCAGGTCAAAATGTCAAACAGAGTATCAAGTGTGTGCAGAAATTCATTTTTCCTGGCCAAGTTTCCTTTACCAAGTGATGTTTCAACTGCTTTGTGCCATAATTTCGTTAGTTTTAGCTCAATAGTTCGACACTGATTAATCACAGGTGGTTTGAATAGTGCATTAGCTTTTGTCCATTGATGCAGAGGAGGGACTATCATGTCATTTATGAGTTCTTTATCTGTATAGTTCCTTCTGTCCTTTACATTTTTTTCTCGAAGGAGTAACCCTAATCTTAGCATGTCTCTCACTGTTGGAAGTTCTGATACAGGAAGCTCCTTCCCTTTACCAACTAGCAGGCTCAAGTGGGTTGACAACTGACTTCTTGTCTTCAATTTTGACATCTTCACACTATCTGACAAATAGAAAAATATTTCAATGTTTCATAATTCAATTGTAGTTTAAAAAAATATCAATTTGTTTATCAAAAATGCTGTAACAGAAATAACATAATAATTTCTTAGAACATAATGTTTTATACAATGATATAAGTAACTGCGACAATCAATATGCCCTACTTACAATAATTAAAATGTAGAATTCGTCTGGTAGAGTAGGTGCAAGTGCAATGAGAGCAAACCACCGTCTATGATATCTAGAAGGAGAGTGAGCCGGGCGCCTTATCCTCACGCTTGGTACAAGTCAAAACAAGAATTAAACTGTCCCACACGGAGAGCCTGTTCATGTTCATGTTCTGACATGCATATTGTACACAAGCTATAGAACCATAAAATACTCCATAATCCATATGCTTACATGAGATTAGTTAATATCAAGTGAATAATTCTAATCAAGTCTCATTAATTTGTTGAAATACTGATATTTGAAACTTTAAGGTATAATTGATGTAGGTGAGGGTTATTTCAATTCATTTTTGTTTGCTAATCTCAAGTTTAGACATAAAGAGGCACAATATTTTGACTACCAAATTTGATTTTTAACATGTTGACAAAATTGACACACCCTACTGGGCACAGTAGGGAGTGTAGGTGTACAAACAGTAGACATACAGTAGGGAGTGTAGGCATACAAACAGTAGACATACAGTAGACAGTGTAGGTGTACAAACAGTGGACATACAGTAGACAGTGTAGGTATACAAACAGTGGACATACAGTAGACAGTGTAGGTATACAAACAGTGGACATACAGTAGGGAGTGTAGGTATACAAACAGTGGACATACAGTAGACAGTGAAGGTATACAAACAGTGGACATACAGTAGGGAGTGTAGGTATACAAACAGTAGACAGTGTAGGTATACAAACAGTGGACATACAGTAGACAGTGTAGGTGTACAAACAGTAGACATACAGTAGGGAGTGTAGGTATACAAACAGTGGACATACAGTAGACAGTGTAGGTATACAAACAGTGGACATACAGTAGACAGTGTAGGTATACAAACAGTGGACATACAGTAGACAGTGTAGGTATACAAGCAGTGGACATACAGTAGGGAGTGTAGGCATACAAACAGTGGACATACAGTAGACAGTGTAGGTATACAAACAGTGGACATACAGTAGACAGTGTAGGTATACAAACAGTGGACATACAGTAGACAGTGTAGGTATACTAACAGTGGACATACAGTAGACAGTGTAGGTGTACAAACAGTGGACATACAGTAGACAGTGTAGGTATACTAACAGTGGACATACAGTAGACAGTGTAGGTATACAAACAGTGGACATACAGTAGGGAGTGTAGGCATACAAACAGTGGACATACAGTAGACAGTGTAGGTATACAAACAGTGGACATACAGTAGACAGTGTAGGTATACAAACAGTGGACATACAGTAGACAGTGTAGGTATACAAACAGTGGACATACAGTAGACAGTGTAGGTATACTAACAGTGGACATACAGTAGACAGTGTAGGTGTACAAACAGTGGACATACAGTAGACAGTGTAGGTATACTAACAGTGGACATACAGTAGACAGTGTAGGTATACAAACAGTGGACATACAGTAGGGAGTGTAGGCATACAAACAGTGGACATACAGTAGACAGTGTAGGTATACAAACAGTGGACATACAGTAGACAGTGTAGGTATACAAACAGTGGACATACAGTAGACAGTGTAGGTATACAAACAGTGGACATACAGTAGACAGTGTAGGTATACTAACAGTGGACATACAGTAGACAGTGTAGGTGTACAAACAGTGGACAGTGTAGGTATACTAACAGTGGACATACAGTAGACAGTGTAGGTGTACAAACAGTGGACATACAGTAGACAGTGTAGGTATAATAACAGTGGACATGCAGTAGACAGTGTAGGTATACAAACTGTGGACATACAGTAGACAGTGTAGGTATAATCAAGAACAAATAAACTACACTTCGCTACGTTCGGTCCTACAAATTCGAGACAATTTTCCAAACTGTCTTTTTTATATAAAGTGGAAGCGAGCAGAATGTTTCAGGGGAAAAAATAAAGTTATAGTGTATATACCACAGAGAAGGACGAGAGAGGTAATGTATGAGTGTTATATCTGAAGGTATACACACATTCCTGACACTATTTTAGTCGGCAGAGTAAAAATATTGTCCAAAAGTGAAGCAGAGAGTTTGTTCTGTGTGGTTTTTTCCTCCCAGTTGCGGGAAGCTCTTAAGAGAAGGTTAGGTTTACCCTTGAGGGTTTTTTCCCAGACCCAGACAAAGAATGACCAAAAGAAATTAAATTAATTTGCCCTGGAAAAAAATCCCCTGCAAGTTGAGGGTCGGTGAAGGCTGTTAGGAAAAAGGAAATTAGAAGAAATTGAATTAAGAGAAATTAGAGATAAAAATATTTGCCAGGATGTTACGGGAAAATGGTGAATGAAAGACGACATATAGAACAAAAGAATTATAACGAAAAAATGTAACAGTAGATGAAAAGACAACAAAGATCTCTGTGAACGAAGAAGAAAATGAGAATTGAGTCAACATTTATACCGTGATTGTGTCGAATATTCAATATAGTGCTTTTGTATGCGTTCCTGCGTGTGTGTGTGTGTGTGTGTGTGATGGTGAGGCAGAGAGTAGCTTATTTCAGATGGTTGTGACGTGTAATAGTAAATTGGTAATATAATAATGATTTAACATTCTTCACACCTTGCCCTGTAGAGTACAGTATGTATGTGTGTATGTATCATATATGTATGTAATAGGTGAGTTCATTAATACATTAGTCAAAATATCACAACAATAAATCTTCCAATTTGACAGAGCAAAAGTGAAACGAGTCCAGCTACTCATAGATAAAAAAAAATATATATATATATATATATATATATATACATATATTTCTGCCGGCCGTCCGTTTTCTGAGATGTGAAAGTGTGCGGCCATTTATTATATGTGACACTATTTTCTTTTGTAAATTTCACAAGATGCCGCTGTAATTGTCTCCTGCTCATGTTTACGGATTTCTTACGTTTTCAAGTAGATACAAAGAGTGTTTATGCTTTCCTTATTTTGTGTTTTGTTCTCTAAAAGTATAGTTTGTTTCTGTTGGTCTAACTTTCTCGGCATATTTCATTATACTCTGGTTTTATTTTTTTTTCTAGACTTGTGTATATGCCATCCTGGCTTCGTCTTCGACTTAATTCACTTTGCGTTTTTCATTCCTCGTTTCTCTGTTTATCTGCAAGTAGAACATCATTACTCAGCAGTTGGTTATTTTGATTGACATGTTATACATACGACATACATGTACCTCACCACAACATCCGTATATATTTAATACACTTTTTACCTATAGGGTATACGCAAACCACACTAGGCTCGTCCCTCACTCCCTCACACTAACTGAGCTATCCACACCCTACACACACAGTATTTGCACTCTTTCTGCACTCTAAAACGCACTTTTTCTTTTTATTATATAGTATTATCGTTTCTATTCTGTCCAATCAGCTCTCGTTTTGTTTTTCCTTAGTTCTTTTAGTTTGCCCCGCTGAGAGCGCCGTAGATTAATATAAGCCTTCGGGGATGTGTTTTTATAAAAGCATTATTTTCCCATCCTCTCTCTCTCTCTCTCTCTCTCTCTCTCTCTCTCTCTCAACTATATTTTCTTTATTTTATCATTTCTCCACTTGGTCTGTTATTTGTTATGAACTTCACTGTCCAGTGTCATGTTTGTCTTATTCTCTTCCGTCACCTCTGTCCGTCCGTCCGTCCGTCCATATAAACCTCGTGATTCACTGAATAATTATAAGTTCATGATTGCGCCAAAGTTGGATGGTGGGCGAGATTACCGTTCAGCAGGCGCTCACTATCGAGGTCCTCTTCCACTACCATTAACCACCACCATCATCAACCACCGCCATCAACCACCACCATCATCAACCACCACCACTACCATCACTGATCACTACCAACCACCACCATCACTAATTACCACCAACTACCACCATCACCATCGTCCTAGCTGAAGGTGCTAGAGTGCACGTAGGAAGATATCAAGTTTCGACACAAAATTCGTCGAAAGATACCGTCTTAGTTATTTTGAAACTACCTTGACTTGATAACGTCCACTTAAGAATAAAAATAAAAGTAGCGATTCTTTTTATAAATATTTTCTACTCTACTTTTGGTCGACGTTAAGTAAGCTTATGTAGTAACTTTGATGGTATTTTTCAACGTTACTTTATTTAAGTTTTAGCTGAAGGCAACCAGCTCCATGCATTCTTACATTCTCCGTTACGAGGAATATGCATCGTAAAACCTTTGAGAATGTGGAGCCAAGGTGGTAGAAGATGTATTGTGGAGGCGGGTGAGTAATACCCTAACTTGGGGAGGCTGTGCGGGGAGACACTCCATCATGGGCGACATACTCACCTCACCCCCAACTTCCACAATCTTCTCGTGCATATTTTGGAAACGGGGGGAGATCTTTTTGTGGCGGGTTGCTGGTGGTCAGTGTGTCTTGCCGCGGCACAAATGACTTGTCTGGCTAGGCACTCTCGAGGGACCCGACCACTAGAAGAGGTTTTTTAATATAAAGTATAGAGTAAATGTTCTGAACTATTAGAAAACTCTGTCGTACAAGATAGTCACTGCAGAGATTAAGGAGAAACATTAATAAAATAAAACTGCCTTTTAACATGCCGAATTTGATTTGTTACTTAAGAATGGGGTAGACGTTTGATATAGCAGCACATGTCTTTCGCTCCTCGGGTTTATTTTCCCAGGCTGAGAAGAACTTTTCTCCTGTGAACATAAACCCAGCTGGAGGAGAGATGCTGGATTCACAAGACAAAGCAGTCCTCACATTTCCTGACTTTCCGCTCAGGGAGTCAGATGGCTGGTGCTGGGTCCGGACTTAACAAGGTTCGTACGATGAATTTTCTTGTTAACTGAAAATACTGTATAAGAATGCAACTAATTACTGTAGTTGATTTGCACTAAACCACAAAAATTATACACTTAAGAATGTCGTCAAAATTACACTTAAGACTGTACCTTAACTAGAATACCTTCACCTAGCACCTGTTAAGACATACTGTAATGTTTAAATTTAGGTTAGGATAGGTATTATACTTACCTCTAGCTGATACCAAGTGAACATATCTGGGTAGGGTAGAGTGAGTTAATGTTGATGCCAATTTAGGACACTACTTTCGTAATTGGCCAAAGATCAAGTTGTTAAATACATTCATGCATTTCAGTTAAGAGAAATGTTCACTGTTACGAACCTTTGATGGAGAAAGATAGAGCCGTCCTTAGTCGCTTATACACAGACAATGGCACGACCACCACAACACTCCCTGAGTTTAATCCATTCTAATTGTTTTATGATTTTTTCAAGCTTGACTGATTTATGAGGATAACATTTTGTGACAATTTTTATGCCAAAGTCCGCGGCATTGTTCAAGAGATAAAATTTACTGAGTATGTGTGCTTGTCCAGCTCCTACTACACAATACCCCCAAAAGAATATCGTTAGCCATGGGGTCGATGTGATTCGAGGCTTTCCGTGCAATGTTATTCGACTTGTTTCTCATCGGCTGAAAGTTCTACATCTGCGACCTTTGAGCATGAATGAGTATACTATATACGTTTTCGAATGATACATACTCGCCACACTCCCTCACCTCGTCCACCCCACACTCCCTCGCCTTGCCCTCCCCTCCCTCCCTCCACTCCCTCGCCCTCCCCTCCCTCCCTCCCTCCCTCCCTCCCTCCCCTCCCTCGCCCTCCCCTCCCTCGCCCTCCCCTCCCCACACTCCCTCCTCGCCCTCCCCACACTCCCTCGCCCCCACACTCCCTCGCCCTCCCCACACTCCCTCGCCTCGCCCTCCCCACACTCCCTCGCCTCGCCCTCCCCACACTCCCTCGCCTCGGCCTCCCCGCACTCCTTCGCCTCTTCCTCCTAAACACTCCTTCGCCTCGCCCTCCCCACACTCCATCGCCTCGCCCTCCCCACACTCCTTCGCCTCTCCCTCCTAAACACTCCCTCGCCTCGCCCTCCCCACACTCCCTCGCCTCGCCCTCCCCACACTCCTCGCCTCGCCCTCCCCACACTCCCTCTCTCACCTCGCCCTCCCCACACGCCCTCGCCTCGCCCTCCCCACACGCTTTCGCCTCGCCCTCCCCACACTCCCTCGCCTCGCCCTCCCCACACTCCCTCGCCTCGCCCTCCCCACACTCCCTCTCCTCGCCCTCCCTACATTCCCTCGCTTCGCCCTCCCCACATTGCCTCGCCCTCCTGACACTCCCTCGCCTCGCTCTCCCCACACACCCTCGCCTCGCCCTCCCCACACACCCTCGCCTCGCCACACTCCCTCACCTCGCCCTCCCAACACGCCGTCGCCTCGTCCTCCCCACACAACCTTCGCCTCGAACTCCCCACACTCCCTCACCTCGCCCTCCTCACGTTGCCTCGCCCTCCCAACACTCCCTCGCCTCGTCCTCCCCACACTCCCTCACCTCGCTCTCCCAACACTCCCACGCCTCGCTCTCCCCACACTCCACCTCCTCGCCGTCCCCATACTCCCTCGCCTCGCCCTCCCTACACTCCCTCTCTCACCTCGCCCTCCCCACACTCCCTCTCTCACCTCGCCCTCCCCACACTCCCTCTCTCACCTCGCCCTCCCCACACTACCTCGCCTCGCCCTCCCCACACTACCTCGCCTCGCCCTCCCCACACTACCTCGCCCTCCCCACACTACCTCGCCTCGCCCTCCCCACACACCTCGCCTCGCTCTCCCCACACTCCCTCGCCTCGCCCTCCCCACACTCCCTCGCCTCGCCCTCCCCACACTCCCTCTCGCCTCGCCCTCCCCACACTCCCTCTCACCTCGCCCTCCCCACACTCCCTCTCTCACCTCGCCCTCCCCACACTCCCTCTCTCACCTCGCCCTCTCTCACCTCGCCCTCCCCACACGCCCTCTCTCACCTCGCCCTCCCCACACTCCCTCTCTCACCTCGCCCTCCCCACACTCCCTCTCTCACCTCGCCCTCCCCACACTCCCTCGCCTCGCCCTCCCCACACTCCCTCGCCTCGCCCTCCCCACACGCCCTCGCCTCGCCCTCCCCACACTCCCTCGCCTCGCCCTCCCCACACTCCCTCGCCTCGCCCTCCCCACACTCCTTCGCCTCGCCCTCCTGACACTCCCTCGCCTCGCCCTCCCCACACTCTCTCGCCTCGCCCTCCCCACACTCCCTCGCCTCGCCCTCCCCACACTCCCTCGCCTCGCCCTCCCCACACTCCCTCGCCTCGCCCTCCCCACACTCCCTCGCCTCGCCCTCCCCACACTCCCTCGCCTCGCCCTCCCCACACTCCCTCTCTCACCTCGCCCTCCCCACACTCCCTCGCCTCGCCCTCCCCACACTCCCTCTCGCCTCGCCCTCCCCACACTCCCCTCGCCTCGCCCTCCCCACACGCCCTCTCTCACCTCGCCCTCCCCACACTCCCTCGCCTCGCTCTCCCCACACTCCCTCGCCTCGCCCTCCCCACACTCCCTCGCCTCGCCCTCCCCACACACCCTCGCCTCGCCCTCCCCCGCCTCGCCCTCCCCCGCCTCGCCCTCCCCCGCCTCGCCCTTCCCAGCCTCGCCCTCCCCCGCCTCGCCCTCCCCGCACTCCTCCACCGCCTCGCTCTCACCCGCCTCGTCCTCCCCACACTCCCCCGCCTCGCTCTCCCCCGCCTTGCCCACCCCACCTCGCTCTCCCCACACTCCCTCGCCTCGCCCTCCCGACATTCCCTCGCCTCGTCCTCCCCACACTCCCTCGCCTCGTCCTCCCCACACTCCCTCGCCTCCCCTCCCCACACTCCCTCGCCTCGCCCTCCTCTCACTCCCACGCCTCGCCCTCCCCACACTCCCTCGCCTCGCCCTCCCCACAAAACCTCGCCTCGCCCTCCCACACTCCCTCGCCTCGCCCTCCCTACATTCCCTCGCCCTCCCCACACACCCTCGCCTCGCCCTCCCACACTCCCTCGCCTCGCCCTCCCCACACTCGCTCGCCCTCCCCACACTCCCTCGCCTTATCCTGCCCACACTCCCTCGTCTCGCCGTCCCTACACTTCGTCGCCTCGCCCTCCACCTCACTCTTTCGCCTCGCCCTCCCCACAAAACCTTGCCTCATCCTCCCCACACTCCCTCTCCTCGCCCTCCCTACATTCCCTCGCCTCGCCCTCCCCACATTGCCTCGCCAACCCTACATTCCCTCGCCCTCCCCCACACACCCTCGCCTCGCCCTCCCCACACTCCCTCGCCCTCCCCACACTCCCTCGCCCTCCCCACACTCCCTCGCCTTACCCTGCCCACACTCCCTCGTCTCGCCGTCCCTACACTTCGTCGCCTCGCCCTCCCCACAAACCTCGCTTCACTCTCCCCACACTCCCTCGCCTCGCCCTCCCCACACTCCCTCTCTTCACCCTCCCCACACTCCCTCGCCTCGCCCTTCCCACACTCCCTCGCCTCGCCCTCCCCACACTCCCTCGCCTTACTCTCCAAACACTTCTCTATTTCATAATTCTTCCGCCAGCCTGACCCACTGTCTTATTGCATCATCTTCCCAGCTGCCTCGTCCCCTCCTCCCATTCCCCCCTGAAGGTTTCCTCCCTAATCTCCCTATCCCGGAACATATCCTGTTTCCCCTTTTCTCTCCCTTCTCCTCCACTCCCCTTGTTTTCTCTTCTTATCTTCCCCCGCCTCTACTTCCCCTGGTCACCATCTCCAATCTAACCCATTACTGTCCCTGCTGGGAGATATACAGTACTGAGAGAAACACCTGGAGGACGTGTGGCCAGATATCTCACTCTCAGGTCTTTCACTTCCATGCGTTTCATTCCCTTATGTCTCACTTATGTGTCTCACTCCCATGAGTCTTACTCCTAGGTGTCACTACCATGTGCCTCAATTTGATGCGTCTCACTTCTATGTCTCAAAGGTGTTTCACACCCATTTCTCTTACACCCATGCCTCTCACTCCCGTGAGTTTCACTCCCATGTCTCTCATTCTCAGGTGTCCTACACCACATAATCACCAGCAACAAATCAACATAGCGCCTTCAGGGCAATAAATGTCTCCCAGGAACTGTTGGTTACCAAGTAAGCCACAGATCACTCCTTTTTCTGTACCGTTATCGAAACTGGAATTTGTCACACAGCCGTGAGGGAGAGTCCAGACTTTTAAACGGTTTCAATTTACAATAAACAAATCTGTTATTGACTGCATATAAATATTTTGTTGGCGCAAGATGAACAGGAACTACTGTGAGAAAAGAAGAGGTGGAGAAATAGTAGAACAATTAAGACGACTGAGAGAAGCAGGAGCAGGTGACCTAGACTTCCCTCCCCCCCAGTCTCTCTGGTCTAGGGTTGGCCGTCAATTAATTAGCCAAGCGTGGTGTGGCTGCCTTTAGTCCTGACGGCCGTGTGTCTTCCTCTTGCGCTTCTCAAGCTAACGATGAAATTTTATACTAAAGTTTAATCAAGTTGAATATGCTCCTTGTTGAACCTTATTCTGTTGGTGCGAACCCCTTATCATCTCCATGTTTGAAAAAAAAATATAGATGTATAAGGATTTATAACTTGCTCAGTTTAGTTTGTATTTCTTCACATTCAGTTTTGTCGTTGTTGTTAGTTATGGACATCGTTTCCTTGACACAGAGCACAGACTGGTACATCCACTTCCCTTAACATTCGTCACAGTTTCAGAATCACGAAAGCTTAACCTCTGCATGTGGCTTGTAGACCTATGGCCGATGCCCCGACTCCCCCCATAATGAACCAGATTGGGGCATCAACTCCCCCTGTAATGAACCAGACTAGGGCATCGCCTCCCCCATACTGAACCATCAACCATCTCATTTAACTAACAACATACCCGTATACGTTGCTTTCACTCGGAAGCTCACCACCACTTCTTCCCCGAGAAGTCCGTCAGATCTCACCCAGCTGACTTGCCCTGGATCACACCTCGGATCAAAAGGCTTATGCAACAGAGAGAGAGAGCCTTTCATCTCAACGACCACATCCGCTACTGGTCCCTTCGCAACCGAATCATCCGCGAAATACGCACTGCAAAGAAGTCCCACTACCCAACCAAATTACAACACCTGAAGCAGACCAACATCAGTCAATGGTATGGTAAGCTTAAAGAACTCTGTGGACTAAACAATAAGACACACCCCCTCCCCTTCCTTAGCCATCTCACTAGTGTTGACGCAGCTGAGCAAACAAATAACCATTTCACTACTATATGCCAGACGCTCCCCCGGCTTGACACAACCACTCTCCATGCTTACCTACCAGTCCCCCTTCCCACTGACTTAGTAGAAGAATTTGAAGTAGCAAAACGCCTGGACAAACTAAAATTAAAACGCTCTACCACCCCCATTGACTTACCAATGAAACTCTTCAAGGAGTTCTCCCCGGAGCTTGCTAAACCCCTATGCTCCATCATCAATGCTTCTCTCAGTCAAGCCAGATGCCCAGCTGACTGGAAGACCTCTTATGTATCACCAGTGCCCAAGTCAACCAGCCCACAATCCTTAAATCAGCTACGACCTATTGCAATCACCCCAATACCCAGCCTAATCTGTGAAAGTTTTGTGTTCGACTGGGCTTATGCTGATATTGCAGGAGACGTAGACCCTCAGCAATTTGGCAACATGAAAACTTCCTCCACCACTCACTGTCTTGTCAGCTTTCTCGATTACATATACCTCCATCTCGAGAAACAAAAAACGTCTGTAGCTGTCGCCTTCATTGATTTCACTAAAGCATTCGACCTAGTCGACCACAATATAATCATCAACAAAGCCATTGACCTCGAGCTTCGGAGAAGTCTTATACCATGGCTTACAGACTTCCTCAGTGACCGACGCCAAGCTGTATGCTTCCGAGGGGCTGTCTCCACCTCTCAGTCACTCACCTGTGGCGTCCTCCAAGGCACCAAGATGGGACCACTCTGCTTCCTTATGCTCATCAATGATGCCCTAAGAGAAACCCCTGCTCGCTGGAAATATGTCGACGACTCCACCATTGGGATCAGCGTCAACAATTCTGCTCCCGACTATACCGCCCTTCAGGATTTATTGAACAGTCTCCAAAACTGGGCCACCAACAACCATGTCACCATCAACCATACCAAGACCATGGTTATGCACATCAACCTCTCCTCCGACATTGCCCCACCTCCTTCCATTACTTTAGTTCCGAACACACTCCAGGTTGTAGATTCCACGAAGCTCCTCGGCGTCACCATAGACAACAAACTAAATTGGAAACCACACGTCAGTGAAGTTGTCAAATCCTCCAGTTTCCGTCTCCACCTCCTCCGCCGACTCAAGTCCCTCGGAGTTCCTGCACTCGAGCTCCTTAGTGTTTACTCAACATTCATACTTCCCAAGCTCACCTATGCGTCCCCCACCTGGTCTTCCTCCCTAAATGCCACACAACGTAAACACCTAGAAAAAGTGCAAAAGAGGGCATGCAAGATCATTCTCTCCCCTTCCTACTCCACATATCAAGAAGCGCTCAACACACTGATCCTTTCGACTCTCACTGACCATCACCACGACCTCATCTGCAAATTTGGTAAGAAGCTTCTACACCATCCTCGACACCGGCTCCTACTACCACCTGAGATCCCTAGCCCGAGAATTGCTGTTCGAAACCACAATCGCATCCAGCCCATACGTGCACGAACTGATCGCTATAAGAACAGCCCAGTCCCAACCATTGTAAAAATTATCAATAACTTGAAATAAACCAGTGTATTCACTCCCAGTAAATACTACTTCTTGCACTGTCACTATGTTGAAATGCCCTGTAGTTTGAGCTTTTCCCCATCTAGTTATTATATATCTTATTTATACCACTTATGTTATTTGTATATTATTTGTAATTCGAAACCCATTCCCCTGATATGTAACTGTATATTTTCAGCCTTCTGGCTGCCAAGCTCCTTCAATAAACCGTTAATTATTATTATTATTATTATTATGACGATCAGCCAGCTGTGATACGTTGGTATGAGTTATTAGGAATGTCACCTAGGTTCGTGAGTTCTGAGGTGACTAAAGAGGCCAATATGGGACCGGCAGGGTCGTTCACAGATGTTGCACATGTAGGGGGCTACATCTAGTGCGGGAAGGCCGGCGGCTGCGTCTTAAAGGCGTTGGCACTTGTCTGCCTCGTTATGCAACCTGGCTAACTCGAAGGTGTTAACACCTTCTTGATTTCAGATTCAGATTTGCCCCCGAGGGGGCTAGTTTATTGGGCACCCCCTTACATCCTGTGCAAGGTGAAGCGCAGAAGCGTTTACAGCGCCCAACAGGGAAGTATGAAAAGTTCATACTTGCCTTTATGACTCGTACATTAAGGGCGTAAAAGCCTGAAGGGTCATAGGTTCTGTCAAGTTACATTAAGTGAGAGAATGATGAGTGTGTGGGGGGAAAGTTCCCGGTACATTTTATCTGTTTATGGCAAAGAGTGGCAGGTCCCTAATAATGTCAAATGCCAGGCCTGTGACTAGGAGGAGGGATATCTGTTCTGGGAGGGAAGAGGTGTTGGTAACGGCTGGGGACCTATAGGAGGAGGTCATAGGGCAAGTGAGGATGTAGTGAGAGAGGGTGTGAGAGTCGGGTTGGCCACAAAGTTTACAAACAGTGCGGTGAGGCTCAGGGTTGCCAATGTACTCCCATAGGTACCTGTACCCTAGGCGCAGTCTCATGTATATAAGCTGTTGAGGTCGAGTCAGGGATTGATATTCTTTGTAGTGGCGGTTGTCGTCACCGGTTACAGCATCATAGTGGCATAGTGTGACGCTACCCCGTTGTTTCAGGTGTGTCCAATTTTCGTTGAATGCCTCTCGTTGTGTGGCGTGTATGCGAGATTTGAGATGATTCAGGGAGAGGGCGAGAGTGGCTTCAGTATCTTCTTCTTAACACCTTCTTGTGTGGTGCTTCTCCAAGTTACGGTGTGGAGTAATCGTCTCTCAGGTGAGGGGGTCGATTTGGCACTTTTTCAGGTTTGCCTTAAGACTATCCTTGTACCTTTTCAGTTGCCCGCCAGCGTTACGTTTACTATTCATTAGGTGACTGTAAAGTAGCTGCTTTGGCAGTCTACTGTCATCCATGAGGGTAACATGGCCAGTCCAGCATAGTTGCTCATGGATAATGGTAGCCTCGATGCTCCTACAGTTGGTGTCAGCAAGAATACTGGCATTTGTTCTCTTGCTTTCCCAGCGAACTTGGAGGATAGAACGTAGACTACATTGGTGAAAATTTTCAAGTGCCATGAGGTGCCTCCTGTATGTGACCCATGTCTCGCTGCCATATAGCAGGGTGGGGGAGGACCACTGCTCGATTTACGTGTAACTCTGTAGATAATTTCGGCTCCCTACAACTGAAGACACGGCTACAGAGTCTACCAAAGGCTTGAGATGCACATCTGATCCTATGCAGAATCTCTTCATCGATATCGGCGGTGGTGGACAGGTGGGAGCCGAGATACCAAAAGTGGATAACACTAGAGAGGGTAGTACCGTTAAGCTGCATGGATGGTGGAGGTGTGTCTGAACCAGGGGCAGAGGCTGAAAGAGACTGAGTCTTACATACATTCACCTCAAGGCTGAAGTGTGCATGTGCATCTGCATAGGTGTTCAGTATCTCCTGTAGGTCGTGTTCAGTGTGAGCGACAAGGGTGAGGTTGTCTGCATACTGAAGCTCGGTAATGGAAGCTGCCGGCACCATTGTTCCTGCCTGGAGTCATCTTATGTTGAAAAGACCTTTCATCCGGTACTCGATGTCCACCCTGCCTGCTAAATTGGCATGGGCATGAGTAAGGAAGGCAGCCAAGGAAATGGAAAGGAGAGTTTGTGCCAGTACACCCCCTTGTTTAACCCCCGTTTGGATGGAGAAGAACTTAAACTGGGTGCTATTGTGCAGGACACTGCCGTTCATGCCATCGTGGAGTTGCCTCACAATGGCGATGAATTTTGGTGGGCAGCCAAAATGGCTGTTGACCGATTCGAAGGCCTTGGTTAGGTCGATGAAAGCCATGTAACGGTCACGACGCTGTTCTCTGCACTTTTCCTGTATCTGGCGGGCAGCAAAGATCATGTCAGTGGTGCTACATGATGTTCTAAAGCCACATTGAGATTCTGGGAGGAAGTTTTCTGCCTCAAGAAGAAGTCTGTTTAGGAGGACGAGGGCGATAATCTATCCAGCTACCGACCAACAGCAGCGAGATTCCGCAGTAGTTGCCACAATCTGACTGGTCTCCCTTATTCTTATAAATATTGATGATGGAGGCATCCTTAAGGACTTGGGGGATTCCTCCCTTCCCCATATATTCTCCAGGAGAGAGTGGAGACGGCTGGTAAGCAAAGGTCCTCCCGCTTTATACACCTCGGCTAGGATTCCATCAGGCCCTGAGGCTTTAATTTTCATCCGTTTGATGGCAGTAGCTACCTCATCCAGGGATGGAATGATAGCTGAAGTGGGTTAGCTCTGGGTGCTGAAGGACCTGTTGGGTAGTCAGGACATCCACATCGGTGTTTCAGTTGAGCAATGAATGGTAGTGCTCTTTCCAGCGCTGAAGGAATGCCTTCGTCATCTTTGATTAGGGAGCTACCGTCGGAGGAGTGAAGGGGGGCTGCACCACGAGTCATTGGTCCATAAAATGTTTTAGTGGAATTGAACAATTCGCGCATCTTGTGCTGATCTGCAAATTTTTGTGTTTCACATGCTCTATTTTTAAACCAGTCGCTCTTTAGATTGTGAAGTTCGTGCTAGGCCACTGCTTTCTTCTTGTGGAAGGTATGAGCTTTGTCCGAGTAGCATTTTCATCAAACCAGTCCTGGTGTATTCTTTCGATCTGGCTGAGGGTCTCTCTGCAGGTTTTTATCATGACAGTGTTGAGAGTATCCCATTTGGCGCTGAGATTTGTGTTGTTTGGGTTGTTTATCAGCCCCTGTTCGAGCTGCTCTCTGAAAGCATGTGCTACCGCTGGATCCTCCAGACACTTACTGTTAAAACCTCTTCTGGAGGCTTGCTGCCTTCGCCGTTGTGGGGCGACGAAGTGAGAAATAGGATCTGACGAGTCAATGATCAGTGTGTCACAGTGGTCTGAGCCACGCTTGGCTCTAGTGACGAGGAAATCTCGTCGATCTCCTTCTCTGACAATGAAGTAGTCAATGAGATGCCAGTGCTTGGATCATGGGTGTTGCCACGAACCCTTGAACTTGTCGGCCTGACTAAACAAGGTATTGGTGATAGTGAGGTTGTGTGCAGCATATTTGCTGAGGAGGTGAAGGCCGTTGGGATTTCACTTGCCTAGTCATTTCTCCCTATGGTTCCCTGCCAAATGTCAGCATCTCTGGCATTGAAGTCACCAAGGAGCACAACCTTATTTTCTCTAGGGATAGAGGTGAGCACTCTGTCGAGGTAGGCATAAAAGGTTTCCTTGATGCCATCCTCTGCATCCAGTATTGGGCGTATGCACTGATGAAAAAGGCAAGACATGAGTGATTCAGTGGGAGTCGGAGCATCATGAGGTGCTCGTTGATCCCATTAGGCATTTCAGTTAGCCTGTGTAGGATGCATTGGCGGATGGCAAAGCCAACTCCATAAATGCAGTTTCTCTCCACTAATGGCTGCTGTGTCAATGTTATAACTAGCCAGCTCTTTTGCCACAATGACGGTTCTTCTTTCAGGACGCTCATTTGTGCCAGTATCCAGAAGGGTTCTGACATTCCATGCAGCGACCATAAGAGGTTGTATAGTTTGTTTGGTTTGGATCTGTGATTATAGTAATTATGATTGTGTTTTCGACCGCAGAAGGATGACCTTACAGGGTGCAGTTGCCCGGTCAGGTTGGTTTCTTAGGCAGGCTATGTTTAGGGCACCTTTTCCAGCACCCTCCCTATGTGGGGTGAGCAGAGTGGCTTCTCGGATTGCACTACTGTCTAGATCCCAGTGCATAAACGACCATCTTATCTGTGCCGCCCATGTGTAGAGTTGTGAGAAGACACTTCCGGCAGTCACCTCTGCCTGTCCCTGTCGCCACTCGTCCGTCACCATAGGACTTTTGGGGGTAAAGGGAATTTGATGATGATGAGAGGTATGATGAACTGGATGATGGCTACGCGCGAGTTGATTTATGTGATGAGGCAGGAGCGCAGGCTGCAACCACACACCTTGGCTCTCCATTTTCCTGATCCAGTGGTGCAAGTGTTGCAACAACTGGGGAGAGGGAGAGTTTCAATGAACTGCCGATAGCCCAGTTTGTTGGGTTTCACCTGAGTAGCCTGTCCATCAAGCATTGCCTTCATCCGCTTGTGTAGTCGTTGGGTTCCCATGGTGGTCACATCTTCCACTTATACCGTCGTTGGGGTCTTGTTGGAGCTCTGTAAGCATGTCTGCCTGATGCGGGGCTCCACCGCAGATTTTTCGTTCTGGGTTTACTCCTGTAGCCTTATACCTCCCAAGGATAATCGGCAAGGCAGCAGGGCAATGGTTGCTAGACGCCAGGACGTGTCCACATGCCTGTGGGCGTATGCACCGTCTCTCTGGGGCCCACTGCTACTCCGAGGTCTCCTGCTGGTCTAGCCTGGGCCCACGAGGCACCCAGTTTCCGTGTGTTGCCACGAGGAGGCACAGCAGGAGTCTTGACGGTGAAGAGGCTGTGTACTGACAGGGGGAAGACTTATGCAAGTTGCTAGCCAGTGGTCGTAGCTGAAAACGAGAGGAAGCAAGCAGTGCTTGCACCTTAACGCTAACATAATACTGCCACACTAGACGCATTTCACCACCCTGTGTGCGAACACACACACACACACACACACACACACACACATTACTAACAACATATAAACACCATTACTCAACCACCAACCACAAAATAACAATACAAGTACTAATTAACTTAATAAACCTTAGTTACTTACTCAGTGACTTAAATCATCGTCGAATTGATTCAGTGTTCAAGATCTGATTCAGTAGTGACGCCATCAGTGGGCGGGATTAATAAACGAGATGTTTGGACCATCAATTAGTTGTTCAGTTTGTTTGTAATTGTTATTTATATGGCATTAGACGATGATGAGCCCCATTCCCTAGAAATATTTGCTTTTGTGTTATTTTTTAAACCATTGAGTTTTCTTTGATAAAATATGTTTTTCCCATAATTCTTAAAGATACAATGGATATATCACCCGTCACTAACCACAAACTATTGTTCCCACAGACACCAAACCCCGGGTGAAGGACCACTACCGTTCCCACCAACTGAGTTTCTGGCTACAGCTGGTACCTCAACTTCACCGAGCTGGGAAAGACGCCCCTGATGATCACCACCACCTCGAGAACCATAACGACTGGAACTCCTACCGGGGCTTCGTCAGGTCCGAGCCAGTCACCAGGTACCGGGGTCGGGGCGTGGCGGGTTGCATGGCTTGTGGGACGGTGTTACAGTGTGACACTGAACAGTGTTTCAGGGAAAGCCAACTGTAAGCACCACCTGTACGTGCATTCTACACCTGTACTGTGATGCCATTCTTATAGTATATCCTAAATACAGACTACTCGAACGTGAATTAACCCAGCACGAGTAATTTTTCTGTTGTCTTTCCAAATTTAGGTTAATTGGCACATATTAAATTCAGATTAACGTAGTTTAGTAAATGTATCTCAGCACAACAAAATTAGACTAGGTCAGCACAGCAAAAATTAACCAACAGCACAGAAAAAGTTAACCGAACTTCTAGGACATGTTTTACTTAATATAGTGTTGCTTCACCCAGTCCTACGAACAGCGTTTGAAAGATGCTGTCACACTTACTCCCTGACCGCCACCAAGCCACCGCCGTCATACGGAACCTGTCAATGTGTGAGGAGCCTGACTTGGCTTGTTCCCTCACTAACCCATCCGTCCTGTGCTTTTCCCTAACATTTATGTCTCAACCTCCTACTCCTCTGTTTCTCACCTATGTATTGTACCTATGTTTCACCTTCACACCTGTGTCCCTATCCTTTATATATCTGTCCCTCCTTAAATATAGAATAAATATATGTATGAATATAAAGCATATTGTACAGTACAGTCATCTGTGTAACACGTCTGTGTCATTGTAGACTTAAAGTCTAAAAATTGCAAATATATGTACGCTATTCATGTAAAGAAGAAAATTTTAGTATTGTATATAGCACTGTATAGCACCTTATATGTTAATGTAGTTAAATCCAGGAGCATTAGGTTTAGAATTAGAGTTTGTCTCACCGGTTAGTTATTTTATGAGTGCTGTGGTTGTGAGACTTGCCAATAACCAGAATATCTTCCTCAGAGTCATCTTGCCGCCGGAGACGACAACTGAGGCGACGACAACGCGGCAATACAATGTTTCAGCAGTACTGCAGTCAACTCCGGCCAGTGCAGAAGGCAGCAATGGGACAGGATTGCATTCACACGCCTCCCTCAGCGACGGCTTTGCTGCTTATTCCACGGCGCTCTCTGTTACCATTGCCATTGGGTGTTCACTCCTTATCCTCAATGTGCTCATCTTTGCGGGGGTTTACTACCAGCGGGACAAGTCACGTATGGAGGCGAAGAAAGTGGCAGAGAACGGTGGGTTGTTGGCGCCAGCCCATAGCATCAGTGGAGACGTGCACACCCCGCCAACACCCAGCCTTTCCGTCAAGGCAGAGGTGGCTGCCCGTATGGGGTCGGCAGGCATGAAGGCTCCCCCACCCACGCCCATGACTCAGACCACACACCTGCCACCACCAGAGTTCGCCGACTATCCCAGCCAGACAGCGCATTATGGCACAGCCCACGGGGTATCGCACCTGCACACTCTGCCCCGCGGCAGCATGGCTAAAGTAGTTGCCTGCGAGAGCCAGAATCAACAGGGAGGCGGCAGCCTTACCCTTTCCGTGCCGCGGGCCCCGCCTCCCCCTCAAGTACCCTGCCATGGCTCAGAGGCTCAACCATTACTGAAACAGACGTCCTTTACTCTCACTTCACCCCATACCTCTTCCTCTAAGAGCCCAACTAAAGACTCTAACGTAGGTGAGCTACGAGTATAGCGTTACCAACAAGGCTCCCTAGCAAAGTCCCCTCCCCGCCCCTCCCGTGTCCACAAGCTCAGCCCGTGTAGACGCTCCACAACCCTCGCTTTAAGGTAGTTCTCCTGCATATTACCATCACTAGTACATGTTTTCATTTATACAGGCTTCAGATCTATGTGATGATACGTGACAAATAACTCAATAGGGTAGACTTACTAGACTAACTATGTCCACCCTAAGTGCAATGCTCCACTGCTGCTCAAATACCTAAGTCATCCCAGCGTCACAAGACTCACCGCCAGTGATTCAACAGCACCAAACTAAAAAGCAGTAACCACCGTGCTGTGGGGTTTCAATTATAAGAAAAAAAAATGCTGTCTTACAAAAGATGGTGGATTTAAACGAACGTTCTTGATGCAGTGAATCCAGAGTGGTTATCCTACTAAGCAGTGAGAGTATCAGGAAACAATGAGAAACTTAAGTCGATAACGTTGTGGAAAATAGTAAATAATTGCCTCTTGTTATGGGTTGAATAATAGAAGTTACAGACTATTACAGCTGTAAAAGAATCTGGATTTTGGCGAACATTGTCAACGCACATAACACGTGACTCCTCAATGATCATTATAAATTGAGAGGGTTAAAAAAAAACTGATCAGAGTTACGTGGGCACAGCAGGCAGATACAGCTAAGGCAAAGACTGTAGAGCCACTGCGCCATCTCGGCCTCAGCTAGTCGATGTGTCCAAAACCCTGTAATCTACTCAAGCTTGGTGAAATTTGCTCTGTGAATAGTGAGACCAAACTACGTAGATGTACAAGTATGAACAATCGGTGAACGAATTCCGAAGTTATTGTGCTTTTAGGTATTTGAAAAGACATTTATATTGTTACTTACGTTGAAGCTTGTATGACACAGGTTACTTGTAAATACACGGGAAGCCTTGTTCATACAGGGCAGTCGTGTAACGTTGCCAAGTGCAGTGGTGAGCTTGAATGCAGTCAGCTGCATCAAATGTGAAAGTTAACATTTTTACTCTTTTAATGGATACTGTAAAATAGATTCATAACGTGTGAGTGAGAGATCGTGTAAGGTCAACTGCTTTGCTTAACAATCCTGAACAATTGGTGCAGATGTGCAGTCTTCATTATTAATTTAAGTGTTCTTTATGATGGTTTTGTAAGTGTTCTAATTTAGCCTTTTCTTATACTGCATTGTTAATGTGATCAGCTGCTTTGACACTTTCGCAGAGTCGTGCAGTCAATCAAATGCTCGATAGAAGTAAGGTGGTCAGCGTCGCCCCCTCTTACATAATACCCTGACCATGGTATAAAGTAAACTTTGACTCGCCCAGAACCTCCTAATTTTTAAAGTTTGAGATTAAAGAAGAAGTGTACTTTCCTTTAATGCTAGTTTACTAGTCACAGTCTCACACATACATTTGAGAGAATTGTATAACATCAAAAGTTATTTTGTGTTGTAAATAACGACTCATTTTACCTGACTAACTGCCTGAGACTTAAAGTGGCTGATCATGTTACGTCACAACTTTATGAAATCTGAATTCTGAAAGCCCATCTAAGTGCGCGTGTGTGCGCGTGTGTGCACGTGCGTGTACGTACGTGCGTGCGTGCATACATATGTGTGCGTGTTCACGAGAGCACACATGACGCCCAGTGGTC
Organism: Homarus gammarus; assembly: GCA_958450375.1. Lineage (NCBI taxonomy): Eukaryota > Metazoa > Arthropoda > Malacostraca > Decapoda > Nephropidae > Homarus > Homarus gammarus. Next base: position 25,901 of record CAUDMG010003709.1, on the reverse strand, counting down.
CAAGATCAGTGTCAACCTGTTGCTGCTGTTACGTGTGATAATTCCTGGTCATGTCATATGAGATATTGACCGATGGTTATTTATCTTATCTCATGATCATTCATTCATACACTGTGTAAGCTGTTCATGTGCTACCTTGTACTAAAATACCAGTCATCTATAGGAACTCCTTATGTACATAGAAGTTTACAGAAACAGCTTAACTGTGGAAAACATCACTTCAAAACCCATGACCGGGAGTTAACACGAGAGCTGCCGTGCTAAAGGTGGGCTTCCTTGCAGACCCTGCAGTGTACTAGTCCCGTCTAAATAGCTGACGAGGAACTGAACCGTTAATGCTTTTCTATTGTTCTTTTTTTTATTTTTTTATTTTTTTTATAATCCCCTAAGAAAATAAAGGAACACTTCTGGTGTGTGGTTGAGTATGTTTGTCTGATATTTTCATGACGAGCCATTTGTACTGCCACTTTCGTTATTGTAGACGCGATCCTGATTGTGAGGGGCGCGCCTTGTCACCTTCCCTGTAGGCAGACTCAGCTCAGTCAGGTTTCACAAGTGTTGTGTATTTGATGAATTAGTTAATTTATATAGAACTTTACATACAGAGATTCAGTGTAAATAACATATTGAAGCATTTCATTGGTTGTCGCAAGAATTGTGTTGAGTATGAGCATCAAGACGATGAGTACTGTACTTTATATTCTTGGCTTCGACCAAGTGAGCTGAGTCGCTGTGTCTGGTATGGTTGTGTTTATAAAGGGTATTAATGTGCTACCTGACTGTGTGTGGAGAGCAATGTGGTTTAACACAAACACACACACACACACACACACACACACACACACACTCACTACTACTACTACTACTACTACTACTACTACTACTACTACTACTACTACTACTACTACTTTTTTTTTTTTTTTTTTTTTTTTTTTTTTTTTTTTTTTTTAAACGTGGCCTCCAGCCTCCCCCAATAGCCACACCTTCGCCACCATTTATTTACCTTAATATTAGATATCCTAATACATAAGAAGCTATCCTATCTGTGTTAAATTAGTTGAGCCGCAGATCCATGCGGCATTCAGTGACTGTAGCCTCATAGTCAATATCTGCAGCAGTTGTCGGAGTAGGGGCAGAAGCTCTCGTTCCCCTGAGGCAGAGCAAAGCCGACCGAAGGAGAGAGAAGGACAGTCGACATCTCATCCAGGCTGTGACGTAACTTCTGGGCTGCTGCTTCTGTTCGGATATCAGCTCCGCGAGTCTGGCGTAGAAACATCTTGCACTTGGGCCCATCCCACCAGAGGATGTGAACACTAGAGGAGTGAAGCTGCCTTGATCAACATTTTGAATTCTCTCCCCATATGCCCTTCTCTTGTCGTTCTCGTTCCTCCTATGCGCAGCATCGAGAGCTAGGTTACGGTGACAAACGGCCATGGGATCAAAAATCCTGATGTCGAAGAAAGCTCGCTGTCCCCGCGTCCAGAATCCTCGAGCACTGACGTCCACACAGGCTTCGTTAGATGTGTTTGAAGTCCTGTGTTGGAGGATCTCGCCATCCAGTGGAAGGAGGGTCGGTTCTACCATGACGTCCCGGCAGATTTCCTTCAACATATATGCTGTGAGATCCCTTACCTCGTCATGCCTCATGCATATGAAGCCCCCCTTCTTGCAAACCATGGCGTGATCGCCATCATAGGAATAGCCACACACGCATTGGGAGGGCAAACCATCTACTGGCCAACCGTACCTTAGAGCAATGGCATCTGTAAATTCTTGTTTGTTAAGGCTGAAACCATTTGCCCTTATCGGTAACGTAGTTAACCAGTTCGAGGCGCCCACCTCCTGCGCTATAGCTACTTTTTTTGTCAAATTTTCTGGAACCTGCAGCAATAGTTGCTGCAACATGTCATTTTGGCAGTGCTGCCGATCTGTTGTAATGGACCTACGGATCTTATTAACTTCGCTGGTGTCCACTTCCCCTGTTGCATTCTGGGCTATTATGTGGTCAGTGAGGGCTGCCGTGAGCTTAAGTGAATTTTGATGTTCAGAGTCAGCAATCTCCTCTGGATTAGTTAGTCCCATCCCTCCCAGTCTTGGTGGAAGTGCAAGAAGTGTTCTTTCTACTGGGGTTAAGTCATGGTGTTTCACTAGTGTGGGAATGAACTTGACACTGATTGCTTCTTCCAAAGGGTGGAGGAGGGGTCGGATCTCAGGGATGGTACGCATCAGGTAGTTCCAACGATGCTTGACTCCATGTGTGAATGCTGCAAAGGCCGCATGTGGCTCTGTGTTAGCAATCTCCGATAGAGCATGGATTTCGCTAACCCACTCATTCACCTTTCCCCCTACGTACTGGGTCTTGAAGTCTGTAGTGCCAATTACTGCGCCTAGATGTCTTTGGCCGTCCTTAGTTATTTTGACCTCACTTTCGCCGAAAACCTCCACAGCCCGATCATAATGATCTGGCTTCACGATGAGGAAGGATTTGCTGGCGTTTGGGTGGTACCCTATTTGTGGTCCTCGCGATGTTACCAGGTCCCACCACTTTTTGATGTCCTCCACTTTTCCTGCTCCTGTGAGGTCATCAGCATATGCCACTTGTTTGACCCCAGTTGTTTCATACTTTATTTCTTGTTGGAGCACTGATAGGCCAATTGCATACATCGCCATTGCAACGGGGTCCCCCTGTGTTGTTCCCTCGGTCGACTGTAGGATGGTATCACCTCGTAGAGCCTTGTTGTTTACTATGTAGAGGTCTGAAGGATTCCTATACGAATTTTCAACATACATCGCAAAGCTAGGACACTTGATCTTGATGTTGTGCAGTGCCGCCTTGCGGTTAAGTATGTTGAATGCGTTTGAAGCATCCACCAGGAGGACGGCCTCACAATCACGCTGCTCAAATATCAATCTCATGGCGTGAATGGCCGCCTCCCCACCAGCCTGGTGGCCAGCACACACTTGTAGGTTCCCTGCTGCTGCCCTGACATCATCCTTTACCACCTCCATTATACACTTTCCGATGATCCGCCTCAGCACTTCCCCCACCCCTATAGGTCTACATCCTGGTTTCTTTTCCAGAGGAATAAGGCGGCAGGCCGTCAGAGCCTGGAGGTGATGGCAGCAAGAGGATGCAAGCTTTCTTGCAAGGGTGGCAATGGCAGTGCAGAGATCGCTTGCTACAGGGCCAAACTTGTTTGTGCTGAGGATGACTCTCCAACCGTTTGCATCCAGACCTGAAGGGCCGGCTCCTCCTCGAGTCTTCAGTGCCTTTTTCCACACCATCTCCCCTGTTATTTTCTCGAACAGGACAGCATTTGGTGGGATATAGGCGCCCTGGAACCTGATGCCTTCATCTTCACTTGCAGGGGGATGTTTCTCTTTCAATAGGTTTAATGTCGCTCTGTTTATTGGCATCACTCCACCGGAGGATTCATGTGTGAGAGATCTTACCGCGAGAGACACTTTTCCCACACGCATTTTGTTTCCAAATTTTCTTGCCACGTCATCGGTGTTTTGCTTTCCGTCACCCGTAGATTTTAGTCTCTCCTGCAGTGTTCTTGCTTCACATAGGAGATCATCTAGGGCCCCAGTCCGCCACATTGTCGATCTTCTCTTCATTGCTGCCACATTTTCTTTGTGCTTAGCCTTTGTGTGTGTCCTCTGACAAAATAGATGTGGTATTATTGCCAGTATTTGAAGAGCTAGGGGGGGCGAGGGAGCGGTCCTGAGTGTAATCAGTCATGAAGCAAGTCATCTCCCGAATCATTTCTTTGGTGGCTGCACACTTGGGTGGTTCAAATAAGTTAGCTGGCGACCACTTGACAATTTCTGAGTAGGTTTCTTTGACCCATACGCCTGCATTTTCCATCGACATGCCTTTCCACTGAGGCGGCTGTCTCTCATTCTCCTCGTGGACACCTGCTACTGAGGGAGCAGCATTTATTAGTACTACATTTTCGGGTTGAGTAGACTCACTGCTATCATTTCGGATATCATCGGGTGGTTGGGTCCCGGCGATATCCACTGTGGCCACCTGTGTCGGCTCCCTGCCACGTGGGTTCCGACACTGGTCTAGCTTCCTGCAATCCACACATGATCGGTTGTTTCTCGCACAAAGACAATTTGTGCAGTTTTGGTACAGGCTAGCACAGACTGTTGCCAGGCATGGTGACCAGCACCTTGGGCGACAGATATTTCCGCCTCCGACCTCTGCTATTGGGCCCATACGGACGAAGAAACTAGATCTTATGCGTATGAGGCACAGAGGTGACGGCCTGGCCTGTGGTGTCCGAGTAGTAAGGGCATACGCGCGCGTGTGGTTGTGTCGGGCACCCCCCATGTGGGCGATAATCCACACATGAGAATAATCCACTGGGAGCAAGAATTGTCACACCTAACACTTGATTATGTCACTTTGGTAGAGATAGCCACCATTTCTATGGTCTCGCTGATGTAACATTAGTTATATATACTCACATGGAGTGACCGTTACTTGAGGCGACCGAAAGTGCGAGGCACTTGGCCCCATAGGGGCGAGAGTCGCGATGCCACCCTTGCTAGGGTAGGCCTATCGACACACTGGCACTGACACTTGGCAACTCCAGCCACCCACCATTCAAACACTCACAGCTTACTTGAAGATCACCGGTGAACACGAGCAATATTTGCGTTTAATGTCGTAAGGAATGAGAAGAACCGTCGGCGATGACGCTCAAGGTGACATCCAACGTTCATCGACACACTGTGAAATTCTCGCTCCCACAAACTGAGTATATCCCCACTAATAACACTTTAAATCAGGGAAGGCACCCCAACACACCCAAGCCGCCCGGCCACTACTACTACTACTACTATACTACTACTACTACTATACTACTACAAAAACTACTACTACTACTACTACTACTACTACTACTACTACTACTACTACTACTACTACTACTACTACTACTTTTTTTTTTTTTTTTTTTTTTTTTCCCCAACGTGGCCTCCAGCCTCCCCCAATAACCACACCTTCGCCACCATTTTATTTCCTTAATATTAAATATCCTAGTACATATGTAGCTGTCATATCTGTGTTAAATTAGTTGAGCCGCAGATCTATGTGGCATTCAGTGACTGTTGCCTCAGAGTCGATATCTGCAGCAGTTGTCGGAGTAGGGGCAGAAGCTCTCGTTCCCCTGCGGCTGAGCAAAGCCGACCGAATGAGAGAGAAAGACAGTCGACATCTCATCCAGGCTGTAACGTAACTTCTGGGCTGCTGCTTCTGTTCGGAGATCACCTCCGCGAGTCTGGCGTAGAAACATCATGCACTTGGTCCCATCCCACCAGAGGTTGTGAACACTAGAGGAGTGAAGCTGCCTTGATCAACGTTTTGAATTCTCTCCCCATATGCCCTTCTCTTGTCGTTCTCGTTCCTCCTGTGTGCAGCATCTAGAGCTAGGTTACGGTGACATGCTGCCATGGGATCAAAAATCCTGATGTCGAAGAAAGCTCGCTGTCCCCGCGTCCAAAATGCTCGAGCACTGACGTCCACACGGGCGTCGTTAGATGTGTTTGAAGTCCTGTGTTGGAAGATCTCGCCATCCAATGGAAGGAGGGTCGTTCTACCATGACATCCCGGCAGATTTCCTTCAATATATTTGCTGTGAGATCCCTTACCTCGTCATGCCTCATGCATATGAAGCCCCCCTTCTTGCACACCATGGCGTGATCGCCATCATAGGAAGAGTCACACATGCATTGGGAGGGCAAACCTTCTACTGGCCGACCGTACCTTAGAGCAATGGCATCTGTAAATTCTTGTTTATTAAGACTGAAACCACTTGCCCTTATCGGTAACGTAGTTAACCAGTTCGAGGCACCTACCTCCTGCGCTATAGCTACTTTTTTTTCAAATTTTCTGGTACCTGCAGCAACAGTTGCTGCAACTTCTCATTTTGGCAGTGATGTCGATCTGTCGTAATGGACTTACGAATCTTATTTACTTCACTGGTATCCACCTCCCCTGTTGCATTCTGGACTATTATGTGGTCCGTACCGTGAGCTTAAGTGAATTTTAATGTTCGGTGACAGCAATCTCCTTTGGATTTGTTAGCCCCATCCCTCCCAGTCTTGGTGGAAGTGCAAGAAGTGCTCTTTCTTTCTGTTGGGGTTAAGTCATGGTGTTTCACTAATTTGGGAATGAACTTGACACTGATAGCTTCTTCCAGAGGGTGGAGGAGGGGTCCAATATCAGGGATAGTACGCATCAGGTAGTTCTAACGATGCTTGACTCCATGGGTGAATGCAGCAAAGGCTGCATGTGGCTGTGTTGGCAGTCTCAGACAGAGCTTGGATTTCACTAACCCACTCATTCACCTTTCCCGCTACGTACTCGGTCTTGAAGTCCACAGTGCCAATTACTGCGCCTAGATGTCTTTGGCCGTCCTTAGTTATTTTGACCTCACTTCCGCCAAAAACCTCCAATGCCCGTTCATAATGTTCTGGCTTCACGATGAGGAAGGACTTGCTGGCGTTTGGGTGGTACCCTATTTGTGGACCTCGCGACGTTACCAAGTCCCACCACTTTTTTATGCCCTCCACTTTTCCTGCTCCTGTAAGGTCATCAGCATATGCCACTTGTTTGACCCCAGTTGTTTCAAATTTTATTTCTTGTTGGAGCACTGATAGGCCAATTGCATACATTGCCATTGCAACAGGGTCCCCCTGTGTTGTTCCCTCGGTTGACTGTAAGATGGTATCACCTCTTAGAGCCTTCTTGTATAATATGTAGAGGTCTGATGGATTCCTATACGAATTTTCAACATACATCGCAAAGCTTGGACACTTGATCTTGATGTTGTGCAGTGCAGCCTTGCGGTTAAGTATGTTGAATGCGTTTGAAGCATCCACCAGGAGAACAGCCTCACAATCACGCTGCTCAAATATCAATCTCATGGCGTGAATGGCAGCCTCCCCACCAGCCTGGTGGCCAGCACACACGTGTAGGTTCCCTGCTGCTGCCCTGACATCATCCTTTACCATCTCCATTATGCATTTTCCGATGATCCGCCTCAGCACTTCCCCCACCCCTATAGGTCTACATCCTGGTTTCTTTTCCAGAGGAATAAGGCGGCAAGCCGTCAGGGCCTGGAGGTGATGGCAGCAAGAGGATGCAAGCTTTCTTGCAAGGGCGGCAATGGCAGTACAGAGATCGCTTGCTACAGGGCCAAACTTGTTTGTGCTGAGGATGACTCTCCAACCGTTTGCATCCAGACCTGAAGGGCCGGCTCCTCCTCGAGTCTTCAGTGCCTCTTTCCACACCATCTCTCCTATTATTTTCTCGAACAGGACAGCATTTGGTGGGATATAGTTACCCTGGAACCTGATGCCTTCGTCTTCGCTTGCAGGGGGATGTTTCTCTTTCAATAGTTTTAATGTCTCTGTTTATTGGCATCACCCCACCGGAGGATTTCTCTGTGAGAGATCTTACCGCAAGAGACACTTTTCCCACACGCATTTTGTTTCCAAATTTTCTTGCCACGTCATCGGTGTTTTGCTTTCCGTCACCCGTAATTTTTAGTCTCTCCTGCAGTGTTCTTACTTCACATAGGAGATCATCTAGGGCCCCAGTCTGCCACATTGCCAATCTTCTCTTGATTGCTGCCACATTTTCTTTGTACTGCTACTATACTAATACTACTACTACTATTATTATTATTATTATTATTATTTTTTTTTTTTTTTTTTTTTAACGTGGCCTCCAGCCTCCCCCAATAGCTACACCTTCGCCACCATTTAATTACCTTAATATTAAATATCCTAGTACATATGTAGCTATCCTAACTGTGTTAAATTAGTTGAGCCGCAGATCTATGCGGCATTCAGTGACTGTTGCCTCATCGTCCATATCTGCAGCAGTTGTCGGAATTGGGGCAGAAGCTCTCGTTCCCCTGAGGCAGAGCAAAGCCGACCGAAGGAGAGAGAAAGACAGTCGACATCTCATCCAGGCTGTAACGAAACTTCTGGGCTGCTGCTTCTGTTCGGAGATCACCTCCGCGAGTCTGGCGTAGAAACATCTTGCACTACTACGACTACGACTACTACTACTACTACTACTACTACTACTACTACTACTATACGACAACTACTACTATAATACTACTATACTTATTATACTTCTACTATACTACACGCACGTTGACACACACACACACACACACACACACACACGTCATCCTTGACCACCAAAGGGTCAAGACCTACCTGGCCGTCCTCTGGGAGCAGCCAGGTCAACTGTTTAGTTGGTCCATACCAACTCCCTCCCCTGAACCTTTCTTCCCCACCTGAATATCAACAAGTTCTGCCAGAAGTTACTTTTTCATATAGGAAAGGAATGGAACCAGTGTTGAATAGTGGTGAACAGTGCTCAAGTCAGTAAATAACAACTCGACAGTAACTGTCGAGTCGTACCCAAGTTCACACAGTGAGGTCCCAGGTACCCAGTGATAACTGCCAGTGAGACTCAACAACACCAGCTATGTGTTAATCTGTCCACGATAGGGAGGCCTGGGACCATACCTCATTCACTTGAGTGAGTGAGGTCCTGTGACACCAGACCAAGTAGTGACCCCATGACACCACGTAGTGAATGAGTTGCTACAGCATCCTGTGAGGGTCCTCATAACACCATCTGTGAGGGAATTTCTAAACCTCGTCAGGTCCATCATAACACCATCTGCGAGGGAATTTCTAAACCTCGTCAGGTCCATCATAACACCATCTGCGAGGGAATTACTACACCACGTCAGATCCCTCGTAACACCAACTGTGAGGGAATTACTTCACCAAGTCAAGTCCCTCATAACACCACCTGTGAGGGAACTAATACACCATGAGATGCTCCTCATAACACCATCTGTGAGGGAGTTTCTACACTACGTGTCTACTGTTCATCACCTCAGGGCACATGATCTACGTGTCCCACTATAAACATTAATCGGTATGTTCACTGTATGTTCCTTTACTTTTATCTAATGAAGGCTTTTGTTAAAGCACCAATGTATGTAATAAGTCATTTATGTCCAATGTATATTTTCAGCCATCGGGCTGCAGTACTTTTTCAATAAACAATTAATTATTATTATTACACACACAAAGTGGAACATTATCATCCACGTTTAAAGTGGAGAAAACAGTGTTTGTCTTAGCTGTGTGTGTGTGTGTGTGTGGGGAGAGAGAGCAGGCGAGACCCACACACCTGTCAAGGTACTACTCCCGACCCTCTACCCCCGCACTTCTAATTTACCTGCACTGTTGTATCCTCGTGTCCTTATTTGAATAAGTTGACGTTTTTCATCATTTGTAGACATGTGAAGGACTCTACTTGTATTTCCAATTTTTTGTGCTGGTTTATAAATTACTTGCCTTCAGAGATTCTATCTTGAAAAAAAAAATCTGTAAATGTCACAGAGTCGGTGATTTCAAGCCGTGTCTTGTATGCTAATAAGGGTTACTTTCCAACATTTGTGAAAGATAAGGAGTTACTTATTTGCATATAAAGTTAGGTAAAAAATCACTGTATATCTGTTTATGTGAATTGTCTTTGATGGCAATAAGTTACTCATGAAGTAGGGTTAATATATTGTTCAAATGGCAATTGGTTGTTTCTCATCCTGTCTTGTGTCATTTCAGAGACTATTAATACTGATGTTTGGTTATATCAGCTGTTTTATTGGGTTACTTGGTTAATCAACAATACATAACTTAAACATTGACAACACAATTTTTCATAGACACGGGAATTTTTATCTGAGAAATTTTGAATTTCACTCATAGAAAACTGGAAATTTTATGATAAAACCTAGGAAATGACATAATCGAAACTGGGAAATTCATCAGAGAATCTAAGAGAGATAATCATAGAAAATGGGAAATTTCAAAATAGAAAATGGGAAAATTCATCATAGAAAATGGGAATTTTTAATCAAAGAAAATGGGAAATTTCATGGAAAAATGGAAAATTTCAATCATAGAAAATGGGAAATGTCATCAAAAAAATGGGAAAATTTAATCATATAAACGAAAAATTTCATCATGGAAAATAGGAACATTTCAATCATAGAAAACTTGAAATTTTAATCAAAGAAAACGGGAAATTTCATCATAGAAAATGGGAAATATACTTTCTGGGAAAGTTGGTTATCTACTTATCATAGGAAACGGGAAATTTATTTCAAAGAAAATGGGATATATCTACTTTCCGGAAAAGTTGGTTATCGACTTTTCGTTGAAGTGGTATATCGAATTTTGGGGAAATATTACCTAATTTTCCGAAGTAGATTATCATAGAAAACGGGAAATTTGTATCATAGAAAATGGGAAATATCTACTTTCTGGGAAAGTAGGTTATCTACGTATCATAGAAAACGGGAAATTTATATCAAAGAAAATAGGAAATATCTACTTTCCGGGAAAGTTGGTTATCTAATTTCCCGAAAAGTAGATTATCTACTTTTCGGGAAAGTAGATTATCGACTTTTCGTTGAAGTGGAATATCGAATTTTGGGGAAATATTACCTAATTTTCCGAAGTAGATTATCATAGAAAACGGGAAATTTGTATCACAGAAAATGGAAAATATCTACTTTCTGGGAAAGTAGGTTATCTACTTATCATAGAAAACGGGAAATTTATATCAAAGAAAATAGGAAATATCTACTTTCCGGGAAAGTTGGTTATCTAATTTCCCGAAAAGTAGATTATCTACTTTTCGGTAAAGTAGATTATTGACTTTTCGTTGAAGTGGAATATCGAATTTTGGGGAAATATTACCTAATTCTCCGAAGTAGATTATCATAGAAAACGGGAAATTTGTATCACAGAAAATGGGAAATATCTACTTTCTGGGAAAGTAGGTTATCTACTTATCATAGAAAACGGGAAATTTGTATCATAGAAAATGGGAAATATCTACATTCCGGGAAAGTTGATTATCTACATTCCCGAAAAGTAGATTATCTACTTTTCGGGTAAGTAGATTATCGACTTTCGTTGAAGTGGAACATCGAATTTTGGGGAAACATTACCTAATTTTCCGAAGTAGATTATCATAGAAAACGGGAAATTTGTATCACAGAAAATGGGAAATATCTACTTTCTGGGAAAGTTGGTTATCTACTTTTCATAGAAAGCGGGAAATTTGTATCATAGAAAATGGGAAATATCTACTTTCCGGGAAAGTTGGTTATCTACTTTCCCGAAAAGTAGATTATCTACTTTTCGGGAAAGTAGATTATCGACTTTTTGGGGAAGTACATTATCGAATTTTGGGGAAATATTACCTGATTTTCCGAAGTAGATTATCATAGAAAACGGGAAATTTGTATCACAGAAAATGGGAAATATCTACTTTCTAGGAAAGTTGGTTATCTAATTATCATAGAAAACGGGAAATTTATATCAAAGAAAATGGGAAATATCTACTTTCCGGGAAAGTTGGTTATCCACTTCCCCGAAAAGTAGATTATCTACTTTTCGGGTAAGTAGATTATCGACTTTCGTTGAAGTGGAATATCGAATTTTGGTGAAATATTACCTAATTTTCCGAAGTAGATTATCATAGAAAACGGGAAATTTGTATCACAGAAAATGGGAAATATCTACTTTCTGCGAAAGTTGGTTATCTACTTTTCATAGAAAACGGGAAATTTGTATCATAGAAAATGGGAAATATCTACTTTCCGGGAAAGTTGGTTATCTACTTTCCCGAAAAGTAGATTATCTACTTTTCGGGAATGTAGGTTATCGACTTTTTGGGGAAGCACATTATCGAATTTTGGGGAAATATTACCTGATTATCCGAAGTAGATTACCATAGAAAACGGGAAATTTGTATCACAGAAAATGGGAAATATCGACTCTCCGGGAAAGTTGGTTATCTACTTTCCCGAAAAGTAGATAATCTACTTTTCGGTAAAGTCGATTATTGACTTTTCGTTGAAGTGGAATATCGAATTTTGGGGAAATATTACCTAATTTTCCGAAGTAGATTATCATAGAAAACGGGGAATTTGTTTCACAGAAAATGGGAAATATCTACTTTCTAGGAAAGTAGGTTATCTACTTATCATAGAAAACGGGAAATTTGTATCATAGAAAATGGGAAATATCTACTTTCCGGGAAAGTTGGTTATCTACTTTCCCGAAAAGTAGATTATCTACTTTTCGGTTAAGTAGATTATCGACTTTTTGGGGAAGTACATTATCGAATTTTGGGAAAATATTACCTGATTATCTGAAGTAGATTATCATAGAAAACGGGAAATTTGTATCACAGAAAATGGGAAATATCGACTCTCCGGGAAAGTTGGTTATCTAATTATCATAGAAATCGGGAAATTTATATCAAAGAAAATGGGAAATATCTACTTTCCGGGAAAGTTGGTTATCTACTTATCATAGAAAACGGGAAATTTGTATCATAGAAAATGGGAAATATCTACTTTCCGGGAAAGTTGGTTATCTACTTTCCCGAAAAGTAGATAATCTACTTTTCGGGAAAGTAGATTATCGACTTTTCATTGAAGTGGAATATCGAATTTTGGGGAAATATTACCTAATTTTCCGAAGTAGATTATCATAGAAAACGGGAAATTTGTATCACAGAAAATGGGAAATATCTACTTTCTGCGAAAGTTGGTTATCTACTTTTCAGAGAAAGCGGCAAATTTGTATCATAGAAAATGGGAAATATCAACTTTTCGGGAAAGTAGATTAACGACTTTTTGGGGAAGTAGATTATCGACTTTTGGGGAAATATTACCTGATTTTCCAAAGTAGATTATCATAGAAAACGGGAAATTTGTATCACAGAAAATGGGAAATATCTACTTTCCTTGAAAGTTGGTTATCTACTTTCCCGAAAAGTAGATTATCTACTTTTCGGGAAAGTAGATTATCGACTTTTTTGGGAAGTACATTATCGAATTTTGGGGAAATATTACCTGATTTACCGAAGTAGATTATCATAGAAAACGGGAAATTTTTATCACATTAAATGTGAAATTTCTACTTTCTGGGAAAGTTGATTATCTAGTTATCATAGAAAACGGGAAATTTTAATAATAGAAAATGGGAAATATCTACTTCCTGGGAAAGTTGGTTATCTAGTTATCATAGAAAACGGGAAATTTATATCAAAGAAAATGGAAAATATCTACTTTCCGGGAAAGTTGGTTATCTACTTTCCCGAAAAGTAGATTATCTGCTTTTCGGGAAAGTAGATTATCGACTTTTTGGGGAAGTACATTATCGACTTTTGGGGAAATATTACCTGATTTTCCAAAGTAGATTATCATAGAAAACGGGAAATTTGTATCACAGAAAATGTGAAATATCTACTTTCTGGGAAAGTTGGTTATCTACTTATCATAAAAAACGGGAAATTTATATAAAAGAAAATGGGAAATATCTACTTTCCGTGAAAGTTGGTTATCTACTTTCCCGAAAAGTAGATTATCTACTTTTCGGGAAAGTAGATTATCGACTTTTCGTTGAAATGGAATATCGAATTTCGGGGAAATATTTCCTAATTTTCCGAAATAGATTATCATAGAAAAAGGGAAATTTGTATCACAGAAAATGGGTAATATCTACTTTCTGGGAAAGTTGGATATCTACTTATCATAGAAAACGGGAAATTTGTATCACAGAAAATTGGAAATATGTACTTTCTAGGAAAGTTGGTTATCTAATTATCATAGAAAACGGGAAATTTATATCAAAGAAAATGGGAAATATCTACTTTCCGGGAAAGTTGGTTATCTACTTCCCCGAAAAGTAGATTATCTACTTTTCGGGAAAGTAGATTATCGACTTTTCGTTGAAGTAGAATATCGAATTTTGGGGAAATATTACCTAATTTTCCGAAGTAGATTATCATAGAAAACGGGAAATTTGTATCACAGAAAATGGGAAATATCTACTTTCTGGGAAAGTTGGTTATCTCCTTATCATAGAAAGCGGGAAATTTGTATCATAGAAAATGGGAAATATCTACTTTCCGGGAAAGTTGGTTATCTACTTACCATAGAAAACGGGAAATTTATATCAAAGAAAATGGGAAATATCTACTTTTCGGGAAAGTTGGTTATCTACTTTCCCGAAAAGTAGATTATCTGCTTTTCGGGAAAGTAGATTATCGACTTTTTGGGGAAGTACAATATCGAATTTTGGGGAAATATTACCTGATTTTCCGAAGTAGATTATCATAGAAAACGGGAAATTTGTATCACAGAAAATGGGAAATATCTACTTTCTGGGAAAGTTGGTTATCTAATTATCATAGAAAACGGGAAATTTATATCAAAGAAAATGGGAAATATCTACTTTCCGGGAAAGTTGGTTATCTACTTTCCCGAAAAGTAGATTATCTGCTTTTCGGGAAAGTAGATTGCCGACTTTTTGGGGAAGTACATTATCGAATTTTGGGGAAATATTACCTGATTTTCCTAAGTAGATTATCATATAAAACGGGAAATTTGTATCCCAGAAAATGGGAAATATCTACTCACTGGGAAAGTTGGTTATCTAATTATCATAGAAATCGGGAAATTTATATCAAAGAAAATGGGAAATATCTACTTTCCGGGAAAGTTGGTTATCTACTTATCATAGAAAACGGGAAATTTGTATCATAGAAAATGGGAAATATCTACTTTCGGGGAAGTTGGTTATCTACTTTCCCGAAAAGTAGATAATCTACTTTTCGGGAAAGTAGATTATCGACTTTTCATTGAAGTGGAATATCGAATTTTGGGGAAATATTACCTAATTTTCCGAAGTAGATTATCATAGAGAACGGGAAATTTGTATCACAGAAAATGGGAAATATCTACTTTCTGGGAAAGTAGGTTATCTACTTATCATAGAAAACGGGAAATTTGTATCATAGAAAATGGGAAATATCTACTTTTCGGGAAAGTAGATTAACGACTTTTTGGGGAAGTAGATTATCGACTTTTGGGGAAATATTACCTGATTTTCCAAAGTAGATTATCATAGAAAACGGGAAATTTGTATCACAGATAATGGGAAATATCTACTTTCTGGGAAAGTTGGTTATCTACTTATCATAAAAAACGGGAAATTTATATAAAAGAAAATGGGAAATATCTACTTTCCGAGAAAGTTGGTTATCTACTTTCCCGAAAAGTAGATTATCTACTTTTCGGGAAAGTAGATTATCGACTTTTTTGGGAAGTACATTATCGAATTTTGGGGAAATATTACCTGATTTACCGAAGTAGATTATCATAGAAAACGGGAAATTTGTATCACATAAAATGTGAAATTTCTACTTTCTGGGAAAGTTGGTTATCTAGTTATCATAGAAAACGGGAAATTTGAATAATAGAAAATGGGAAATATCTACTTTCCGGGAAAGTTGGTTATCTACTTTCCCGAAAAGTAGATTATCTACTTTTCGGGAAAGTAGATTATCGACTTTTTGGGGAAGTACATTATCGAATTTTGGGGAAATATTACCTGATTTTCCGAAGTAGATTATCATAGAAAACGGGAAATTTGTATCACAGAAAATGGGAAAATCTACTTCCTGGGAAAGTTGGTTATCTAATTATCATAGAAAACGGGAAATTTATATCAAAGAAAATGGAAAATATCTACTTTCCGGGAAAGTTGGTTATCTACTTTCCCGAAAAGTAGATTATCTGCTTTTCGGGAAAGTAGATTATCGACTTTTTGGGGAAGTAGATTATCGACTTTTGGGGAAATATTACCTGATTTTCCAAAGTAGATTATCATAGAAAACGGGAAATTTGTATCACAGAAAATGTGAAATATCTACTTTCTGGGAAAGTTGGTTATCTACTTATCATAAAAAACGGGAAATTTATATAAAAGAAAATGGGAAATATCTACTTTCCGGGAAAGTTGGTTATCTACTTTCCCGAAAAGTAGATTATCTACTTTTCGGGAAAGTAGATTATCGACTTTTCGTTGAAGTGGAATATCGAATTTCGGGGAAATATTACCTAATTTTCCGAAATAGATTATCATAGAAAAAGGGAAATTTGTATCACAGAAAATGGGTAATATCTACTTTCTGGGAAAGTTGGTTATCTACTTATCATAGAAAACGGGAAATTTGTATCATAGAAAATGGGAAATATCTACTTTCCGCGAAAGTTGGTTATCTACTTATCATAGAAAACGGGAAATTTGTATCATAGAAAATGGGAAATATCTACTTTCGGGGAAGTTGGTTATCTACTTTCCCGAAAAGTAGATAATCTACTTTTCGGGAAAGTAGATTATCGACTTTTCATTGAAGTGGAATATCGAATTTTGGGGAAATATTACCAAATTTTCCGAAGTAGATTATCATAGAAAACGGGAAATTTGTATCACAGAAAATGGGAAATATCTACTTTCTGCGAAAGTTGGTTATCTACTTTTCAGAGAAAGCGGGAAATTTGTATCATAGAAAATGGGAAATATCTACTTTCCTTGAAAGTTGGTTATCTACTTTCCGAGAAAGTTGGTTATCTACTTTCCCGAAAAGTAGATTATCTACTTTTCGGGAAAGTAGATTATCGACTTTTCATTGAAGTGGAATATCGAATTTTGGGGAAATATTACCAAATTTTCCGAAGTAGATTATCATAGAAAACGGGAAATTTGTATCACAGAAAATGGGAAATATCTACTTTCTGCGAAAGTTGGTTATCTACTTTTCAGAGAAAGCGGGAAATTTGTATCATAGAAAATGGGAAATATCTACTTTCCTTGAAAGTTGGTTATCTACTTTCCCGAAAAGTAGATTATCTACTTTTCGGGAAAGTAGATTATCGACTTTTTGGGGAAGTACATTATCGAATTTTGGGGAAATATTACCTGATTTTCCGAAGTAGATTATCATAGAAAACGGGAAATTTGTATCACAGAAAATGGGAAATATCTACTTCCTGGGAAAGTTGGTTATCTAGTTATCATAGAAAACGGGAAATTTATATCAAAGAAAATGGAAAATATCTACTTTCCGGGAAAGTTGGTTATCTACTTTCCCGAAAAGTAGATTATCTGCTTTTCGGGAAAGTAGATTATCGACTTTTTGGGGAAGTAGATTATCGACTTTTGGGGAAATATTACCTGATTTTCCAAAGTAGATTATCATAGAAAACGGGAAATTTGTATCACAGAAAATGTGAAATATCTACTTTCTGGGAAAGTTGGTTATCTACTTATCATAAAAAACGGGAAATTTATATAAAAGAAAATGGGAAATATCTACTTTCCGGGAAAGTTGGTTATCTACTTTCCCGAAAAGTAGATTATCTACTTTTCGGGAAAGTAGATTATCGACTTTTCGTTGAAGTGGAATATCGAATTTCGGGGAAATATTACCTAATTTTCCGAAATAGATTATCATAGAAAAAGGGAAATTTGTATCACAGAAAATGGGTAATATCTACTTTCTGGGAAAGTTGGATATCTACTTATCATAGAAAACGGGAAATTTGTATCACAGAAAATTGGAAATATGTACTTTCTAGGAAAGTTGGTTATCTAATTATCATAGAAAACGGGAAATTTATATCAAAGAAAATGGGAAATATCTACTTTCCGGGAAAGTTGGTTACCTACTTCCCCGAAAAGTAGATTATCTACTTTTCGGGAAAGTAGATTATCGACTTTTTGGGGAAGTACATTATCGAATTTTGGGGAAATATTACCTGATTTTCCGAAGTAGATTATCATAGAAAACGGGAAATTTGTATCACAGAAAATGGGAAATATCTACTTTCTGGGAAAGTTGGTTATCTAATTATCATAGAAAACGGGAAATTTATATCAAAGAAAATGGAAAATATCTACTTTCCGGGAAAGTTGGTTATCTACTTTCCCGAAAAGTAGATTATCTGCTTTTCGGGAAAGTAGATTATCGACTTTTTGGGGAAGTTGATTATCGACTTTTGGGGAAATATTACCTGATTTTCCGAAGTAGATTATCATAGAAAACGGGAAATTTGTATCACAGAAAATGGGAAATATCTACTTTCTGGGAAAGTTGGTTATCTACTTATCATAGAAAACGGGAAATTTATATCAAAGAAAATGGGAAATATCTACTTTCCGGGAAAGTTGGTTATCTACTTTCCCGAAAAGTAGATTATCTACTTTTCGGGAAAGTAGATTATCGACTTTTCGTTGAAGTGGAATATCGAATTTCGGGGAAATATTACCTAATTTTCCGAAATAGATTATCATAGAAAAAGGGAAATTTGTATCACAGAAAATGGGTAATATCTACTTTCCGTGAAAGTTGGTTATCTACTTTCCCAAAAAGTAGATTATCTGCTTTTCGTGAAAGTAGATTATCGGGTTTTCGGGGAAGTTAGATTATCGACTTTTGGGAAATATTACCTAATTTTCCGAAGTAGATTATCATAAAAAACGGGAAATTTGTATCACAGAAAATGGGAAATATCTTCTTTCTGGGAAAGTTGGTTAACTACTTATCATAGAAAACGGGAAATTTACATCAAAAAAATGGGAAATATCTACTTTCCGGGAAAGTTGGTTATCTACTTTCCCTAAAAGTAGATTATCGACTTTTCGGGGAAGTGGATTATCGACTTTTGGGGAAATATTACCTGATTTTCCGAAGTAGATTATCATAGAAAACGGGAAATTTGTATCACAGAAAATGGGAAATATCTACTTTTTGGGAAAGTTGGTTATCTACTTATCATAGAAAACGGGAAATTTATATCAAAGAAAATGGGAAATATCTACTTTCTGGGAAAGTTGGTTATCTACTTTCCCGAAAAGTAGATTTTTTCCACTTTTCGGGAAAGTAGATTATCGACTTTTCTGGGAAGAAAATTATCGAATTTTGGGGAAATATTACCTAATTTTGCGAACTAGATTATCATAGAAAACGGGAAATTTGTATCATAGAAAATGGGGATATCTACTTTCCGGGAAAGTTGGTTATCTACTTATCATAGAAAACGGAAAATTTGTATCACAGAAAATGGGAAATATCTACTTTCTGGGAAAGGTGGTTATCTTCTTATCATAGAAAACGGGAAATATATATCAAAGAAAATGGGATATATCTACTTTCCGGGAAAGTTGGTTATCTACTTTCCCGAAAAGTAGATTATCTATTTTTCAGGAAAGTAGATGATCGACTTTTTGGGGAAGTACATTATTGACTTTTGGGGAAATATTACCTGATTTTCCGAAGTAGATTATCATAGAAAACGGGAAATTTGTATTACAGAAAATGGGAAATATCTACTTTTTGGGAAAGTTGGTTATCTACTTATCATAGAAAACGGGAAATTTATATCAAAGAAAATGGGAAATATCTACTTTCTGGGAAAGTTGGTTATCTACTTATCATAGTAAACGGGAAATTTGTATCATAGAAAATGGGAAATATCTACTTTCCGGGAAAGTTGGTTATCTACTTTCCCGAAAAGTAGATTATCTACTTTTCGGGAAAGTAGATTATCGACTTTTTGGGGAAGTACATTATCGAATTTTGGGGAAATATTACCTGATTTTCCGAAGTAGATTATCATAGAAAACGGGAAATTTGTATCACAGAAAATGGGAAATATCTACTTTCTAGGAAAGTTGGTTATCTAATTATCATAGAAAACGGGAAATTTATATCAAAGAAAATGGGAAATATCTACTTTCCGGGAAAGTTGGTTATCCACTTCCCCGAAAAGTAGATTATCTACTTTTCGGGAAAGTAGATTATCGACTTTTCGTTGAAGTGGAATATTGAATTTTGGGGAAATATTACCTAATTTTCCGAAGTAGATTATCATAGAAAACGGGAAATTTGTATCACAGAAAATGGGAAATATCTACTTTCTGGGAAAGTAGGCTATCTACTTATCATAGAAAACGGGAAATTTGTATCATAGAAAATGGGAAATATCTACTTTCCGGGAAAGTTGGTTATCTACTTTCC
This sequence comes from Homarus gammarus, assembly GCA_958450375.1. Lineage (NCBI taxonomy): Eukaryota > Metazoa > Arthropoda > Malacostraca > Decapoda > Nephropidae > Homarus > Homarus gammarus. The sequence continues at coordinate 5,899 of CAUDMG010003709.1, read as the reverse complement.
CGAAAAGTAGATTATCTACTTTTCGGGTAAGTAGATTATCGACTTTCGTTGAAGTGGAATATCGAATTTTGGTGAAATATTACCTAATTTTCCGAAGTAGATTATCATAGAAAACGGGAAATTTGTATCACAGAAAATGGGAAATATCTACTTTCTGCGAAAGTTGGTTATCTACTTTTCATAGAAAACGGGAAATTTGTATCATAGAAAATGGGAAATATCTACTTTCCGGGAAAGTTGGTTATCTACTTTCCCGAAAAGTAGATTATGTACTTTTCGGGAATGTAGATTATCGACTTTTTGGGGAAGTACATTATCGAATTTTGGGGAAATATTACCTGATTATCCGAAGTAGATTATCATAGAAAACGGGAAATTTGTATCACAGAAAATGGGAAATATCGACTCTCCGGGAAAGTTGGTTATCTACTTTCCCGAAAAGTAGATAATCTACTTTTCGGTAAAGTCGATTATTGACTTTTCGTTGAAGTGGAATATCGAATTTTGGGGAAATATTACCTAATTTTCCGAAGTAGATTATCATAGAAAACGGGAAATTTGTATCACAGAAAATGGGAAATATCTACTTTCTGCGAAAGTTGGTTATCTACTTTTCAGAGAAAGCGGGAAATTTGTATCATAGAAAATGGGAAATATCAACTTTTCGGGAAAGTAGATTAACGACTTTTTGGGGAAGTAGATTATCTACTTTTCGGGAAAGTAGATTATCGACTTTTTGGGGAAGTACATTATCGAATTTTGGGGAAATACTACCTGATTTTCCGAAGTAGATTATCATAGAAAACGGGAAATTTCTATCACAGAAAATGGGAAATATCTACTTCCTGGGAAAGTTGGTTATCTAGTTATCATAGAAAACGGGAAATTTATATCAAAGAAAATGGAAAATATCTACTTTCCGGGAAAGTTGGTTATCTACTTTCCCGAAAAGTAGATTATCTGCTTTTCGGGAAAGTAGATTATCGACTTTTTGGGGAAGTAGATTATCGACTTTTGGGGAAATATTACCTGATTTTCCAAAGTAGATTATCATAGAAAAAGGGAAATTTGTATCACAGAAAATGGGTAATATCTACTTTCTGGGAAAGTTGGATATCTACTTATCATAGAAAACGGAAAATTTGTATCACAGAAAATTGGAAATATGTACTTTCTAGGAAAGTTGGTTATCTAATTATCATAGAAATCGGGAAATTTATATCAAAGAAAATGGGAAATATCTACTTTCCGGGAAAGTTGGTTATCTACTTCCCCGAAAAGTAGATTATCTACTTTTCGGGAAAGTAGATTATCGACTTTTCGTTGAAGTGGAATATCGAATTTTGGGGAAATATTACCTAATTTTCCGAAGTAGATTATCATAGAAAGCGGGAAATTTGTATCATAGAAAATGGGAAATATCTACTTTCCGGGAAAGTTGGTTATCTACTTACCATAGAAAACGGGAAATTTGTATCAAAGAAAATGGGAAATATGTACTTTTCGGGAAAGTTGGTTATCTACTTTCCCGAAAAGTAGATTATCTGCTTTTCGGGAAAGTAGATTATCGACTTTTTGGGGAAGTACAATATCGAATTTTGGGGAAATATTACCTGATTTTCCGAAGTAGATTATCATAGAAAACGGGAAATTTGTATCACAGAAAATGGGAAATATCTACTTTCTGGGAAAGTTGGTTATCTAATTATCATAGAAAACGGGAAATTTATATCAAAGAAAATGGGAAATATCTACTTTCCGGGAAAGTTGGTTATCTACTTTCCCGAAAAGTAGATTATCTGCTTTTCGGGAAAGTAGATTACCGACTTTTTGGGGAAGTACATTATCGAATTTTGGGGAAATATTACCTGATTTTCCTAAGTAGATTATCATATAAAACGGGAAATTTGTATCCCAGAAAATGGGAAATATCTACTCTCTGGGAAAGTTGGTTATCTAATTATCATAGAAATCGGGAAATTTATATCAAAGTAAATGGGAAATATCTACTTTCCGGGAAAGTTGGTTATCTACTTATCATAGAAAACGGGAAATTTGTATCATAGAAAATGGGAAATATCTACTTTCGGGGAAGTTGGTTATCTACTTTCCCGAAAAGTAGATAATCTACTTTTCGGGAAAGTAGATTATCGACTTTTCATTGAAGTGGAATATCGAATTTTGGGGAAATATTACCTAATTTTCCGAAGTAGATTATCATAGAGAACGGGAAATTTGTATCACAGAAAATGGGAAATATCTACTTTCTGGGAAAGTAGGTTATCTACTTATCATAGAAAACGGGAAATTTGTATCATAGAAAATGGGAAATATCTACTTTTCGGGAAAGTAGATTAACGACTTTTTGGGGAAGTAGATTATCGACTTTTGGGGAAATATTACCTGATTTTCCAAAGTAGATTATCATAGAAAACGGGAAATTTGTATCACAGATAATGGGAAATATCTACTTTCTGGGAAAGTTGGTTATCTACTTATCATAAAAAACGGGAAATTTATATAAAAGAAAATGGGAAATATCTACTTTCCGAGAAAGTTGGTTATCTACTTTCCCGAAAAGTAGATTATCTACTTTTCGGGAAAGTAGATTATCGACTTTTTTGGGAAGTACATTATCGAATTTTGGGGAAATATTACCTGATTTACCGAAGTAGATTATCATAGAAAACGGGAAATTTGTATCACATAAAATGTGAAATTTCTACTTTCTGGGAAAGTTGGTTATCTAGTTATCATAGAAAACGGGAAATTTGAATAATAGAAAATGGGAAATATCTACTTTCCGGGAAAGTTGGTTATCTACTTTCCCGAAAAGTAGATTATCTACTTTTCGGGAAAGTAGATTATCGACTTTTTGGGGAAGTACATTATCGAATTTTGGGGAAATATTACCTGATTTTCCGAAGTAGATTATCATAGAAAACGGGAAATTTGTATCACAGAAAATGGGAAATATCTACTTCCTGGGAAAGTTGGTTATCTAATTATCATAGAAAACGGGAAATTTATATCAAAGAAAATGGAAAATATCTACTTTCCGGGAAAGTTGGTTATCTACTTTCCCGAAAAGTAGATTATCTGCTTTTCGGGAAAGTAGATTATCGACTTTTTGGGGAAGTAGATTATCGACTTTTGGGGAAATATTACCTGATTTTCCAAAGTAGATTATCATAGAAAACGGGAAATTTGTATCACAGAAAATGTGAAATATCTACTTTCTGGGAAAGTTGGTTATCTACTTATCATAAAAAACGGGAAATTTATATAAAAGAAAATGGGAAATATCTACTTTCCGGGAAAGTTGGTTATCTACTTTCCCGAAAAGTAGATTATCTACTTTTCGGGAAAGTAGATTATCGACTTTTCGTTGAAGTGGAATATCGAATTTCGGGGAAATATTACCTAATTTTCCGAAATAGATTATCATAGAAAAAGGGAAATTTGTATCACAGAAAATGGGTAATATCTACTTTCCGTGAAAGTTGGTTATCTACTTTCCCAAAAAGTAGATTATCTGCTTTCGGAAGTAGATAAGGTTTTCGGGGAAGTAGACTTTTGGGATATTACCTATTTTCCGAAGTAGATTATAAAAAACGGAAATTGTATCCAGAATGGGAAATATCTTTCTGGGAAAGTTGGTTAACTACTTATCATAGAAAACGGGAAATTTACATCAAAAAAATGGGAAATATCTACTTTCCGGGAAAGTTGGTTATCTACTTTCCCTAAAAGTAGATTATCGACTTTTCGGGGAAGTGGATTATCGACTTTTCGGAAGTGGAATATCGAATTTTGGGAAATATTACCTAATTTTCCGAAGTAGATTATCATAGAAAACGGGAAATTTGTATCACAGAAAATGGGAAATATCTACTTTCTGGGAAAGTTGGTTATCTACTTATCATAGAAAACGGGAAATTTATATCAAAGAAAATGGGAAATATCTACTTTCTGGGAAAGTTGGTTATCTACTTTCCCGAAAAGGATTCCTCGGGAAAGTTATCTACTTTCCGAAAGAATATCTTTTCGGGAAAGTAGATTATCGACTTTTTGGGAAGTACAATATCGAATTTGGGGAAATATTACCTGATTTTCCGAAGTAGATTATCATAGAAAACGGGAAATTTGTATCACAGAAAATGGGAAATATCTACTTTCTGGGAAAGTTGGTTATCTACTTATCATAGAAAACGGGAAATTTATATCAAAGAAAATGGGAAATATCTACTTTCCGGGAAAGTTGGTTATCTACTTTCCCGAAAAGTAGATTATCTACTTTTCAGGAAAGTAGATGATCGACTTTTTGGGGAAGTACATTATTGACTTTTGGGGAAATATTACCTGATTTTCCGAAGTAGATTATCATAGAAAACGGGAAATTTGTATTACAGAAAATGGGAAATATCTACTTTTTGGGAAAGTTGGTTATCTACTTATCATAGAAAACGGGAAATTTATATCAAAGAAAATGGGAAATATCTACTTTCTGGGAAAGTTGGTTATCTACTTATCATAGTAAACGGGAAATTTGTATCATAGAAAATGGGAAATATCTACTTTCCGGGAAAGTTGGTTATCTACTTTCCCGAGATAACCGGAAAGTAGATTATCGACTTTTCGGGGAAGTAGATTATCGACTTTTGGGGAAATATTACCTGATTTTCCGAAGTAGATTATCATAGAAAACGGGAAATTTGTATCACAGAAAATGGGAAATATCTACTTTTTGGGAAAGTTGGTTATCTACTTATCATAGAAAACGGGAAATATATATATAAGAAAATGGGAAATATCTACTTTCTGGGAAAGTTGGTTATCTACTTTCCCGAAAAGTAGATTTTTTTCCACTTTTCGGGAAAGTAGATTATCGACTTTTCTGGGAAGAAAATTATCGAATTTTGGGGAAATATTACCTAATTTTGCGAACTAGATTATCATAGAAAACGGGAAATTTGTATCATAGAAAATGGGAAATATCTACTTTCCGGGAAAGTTGGTTATCTACTTTCCCGAAAAGTAGATTTTTTTTCTACTTTTCGTGAAAGTAGATTATCGACTTTTCTGGGAAATAAATTATCGAATTTTGTGGAAATATTACCTAATTTTGCGAAATAGATTATCATAGAAAACGGGAAATTTGTATCATAGAAAATGGGGATATCTACTTTCCGGGAAAGTTGGTTATCTACTTATCATAGAAAACGGAAAATTTGTATCACAGAAAATGGGAAATATCTACTTTCTGGGAAAGGTGGTTATCTACTTATCATAGAAAACGGGAAATATATATCAAAGAAAATGGGATATATCTACTTTCCGGGAAAGTTGGTTATCTACTTTCCCGAAAAGTAGATTATCTATTTTTCAGGAAAGTAGATGATCGACTTTTTGGGGAAGTACATTATTGACTTTTGGGGAAATATTACCTGATTTTCCAAAGTTGATTATCATAGAAAACGGGAAATATATATCAAAGAAAATGGGAAATATGTACTTTCCGGGAAAGTTGGTTATCTACTTTCCCGAAAAGTAGATTATCTACTTTTCGGGAAAGTAGATTATCGACTTTTCGGAGAAGTAGATTATCGACTTTTGGGGAAATATTACCTGATTTTCCGAAGTAGATTATCATAGAAAACAGGAAATTTGTATTACAGAAAATGGGAAATATCTACTTTTTGGGAAAGTTGGTTATCTACTTATCATAGAAAACGGGAAATTTATATCAAAGAAAATGGGAAATATCTACTTTCTGGGAAAGTTGGTTATCTACTTATAATAGTCAACGGGAAATTTGTATCATAGAAAATGGGAAATATCTACTTTCCGGGAAAGTTGGTTATCTACTTTCCCGAAAAGTAGATTATCTACTTTTCGG